>JBAIZL010000001.1:268598424-268650924 GCA_036971475.1 Prosapia bicincta | reverse complement strand
AATAAACAAATCACTAAGTCTAACAACTTTTAGAAAAATATTTAAAACATTTCTGAACAGTTGATTACACTTATATTTAAAGCCTTGAACAAATGGAATAGATACTATAATTTACAGTCTTAGTTCTAGGTAGCATGCAGTATTTTAGTTCTAGTCTAAACAAATGGCAGCAAATTGGCTTTTATTCTTTATTTGTTTTTGTAACTATTTGAGCAAAATCTTTTAAATTAAATTTTGGGATTTGTTACCGACTTGATAGAATTTGTTAAATAGTATGAATAAACTAAAAAATTACACTAGATTTTCTAGTGATAAACAACGCACAATAATCTTTGATTTTTTGTGTTGTTTTTTTTTAAACAAGACAATGTATATTGGGCAAAAAAATACGTTTTGAAGTTATTAATTGAAGACTGCCAGAGTAAGGTTGAAAAAAACTAATAGAGGAAATTATGTTTTGAAAAGTGGTATATTTTAGTAGTAGATACTTTTAGATTTTTATGTAAATTTTTTTTGTCCTTTTTATTGAGTTCTATTATTTGTCACACAGTATTTTATCATTTGTATTTTTTTTAAATTGGGACTCGATAAATAAAACAATATTTTTATGTCTAATACACTGTTTTGATGTCCCCAATAAACCTGTATATGGTAGAAATAAAATTATTGATATGAAAACAATGGACACGATAATTAGATGTAACAACAAGCTATGCAACCCGCATAGCATTTCAACAATTCCACTGCCGTCATATGTGGAAGTTAACGAAAAAACAGACAGTAGTTTGACGAGATCTCCAATATCACCACAGTGCTGAATGTGTTAAAGAATCCTCTTCTATGACGACACATTGGGAACATCATGTTTGTCTCAATTTGACTATGATGTTATTCACAAGCCAAGTAAACAACATATTAATGCTGAGATCATTAAGAAGAAATCTTGTTGCTGTTCATGACGAGCTGGCTGTTAATTATTTATTACACTTTGATATTACTTGTGACCAGACATTTTGTCAACTAAAGGTTGTTAAATTATTAACTTACACTTGGAGGAAACGTTTTTGTCTTACGACTTCTTCAGCCTCGTATTTTTGCCACTACGATTGCTGCAGTTGTGCTTCTTTGGTACCAATTTTTGAAAGTTAGAAGTGATGTAATCGAAGAGTATGCGTGATCTGTGTCGTGTTTGTTCATTTAGGATGTTATTTTTATGCGTGTTGCTATGTCTGTATATTTCATATTGTTCTAGCGTGTATAATTTATGACCTTTGTTGCATGTGTGGAGGATGCTCATGTTATTTTCCATACTATTGCATGAGTGTTTAATGTCCATGAGGTGATTTGCAAAAGAGGATTCAATATTTGTCCAATATAGAACTTATTGCAGTTGTTCCGTTGTAGTTGATATATTCCTAGGTTATAGTATGTGTTGGTATTGTTATTAATGCTGTGTCTGATAGCCGTTTGGCTTTTACTTGTTGTTCTGTAAGCTAAATTGTATCCTGATTTTTTGACTTGGTGTGCTATTTTATTTGTGAGTTTGTTTATGTATGTGGTGATGAATTTGTTTGTGTTTGTGTTTGTGTTGTTGTTACTGTTTGTGTTAAGTATTTTTCTGTGTAGTCTATCTATTAAATAATTATCATATCCGTTTTTGTGAGCTAATGACTAGGTGATGTGAGCAAGTGTAATAAGTCATTAAGAAGTCATGTAAATGCAGTTATAACACCAGACATAACTTCTCCAGACAAAAAATGTTCATTGAGCAACAAGAAGACAACTTCAGTTTAAATAAAATTTAAAAATTCTCAGAATGACTACGAGATAGAGAACAATGATTTATTTTTTAGGTTTGAATATAATAAACTAAAACTAGTAATTCATAAAACTCTTGTAAATAAAATTATTAGCCATCCTCATAACACTATATTCTCAGGACATCAAGAGAGGAATCAAAAAACCAGTTTAGTTGAGGAGAGATATTTTTGGAACATTCTAAGCAAAAATGTTGAAGATGATGTCTGACAGTATATCTCTTGTAACCAAAGAAAACTGGCAATCCAAAAAAAGTTCCTATAAATGAGTTTATGCCTATAAAAAACCTTTTAAATTAGTTTTCTAGATATTTTAGGATCATTTATGTTGAGTAGAAATGGAAATCGATATTTGCTCACCTTTATAGACCACATGACACGATATTGTGAAGCAGTACCTATATCCATTCAAAATGCTGCAATAATAACAAAAGAATTTGTGACAAAATCTATAACGAGGCATGGAGAGCCAAAACTTTTACTAACAGATCGAGCAAGAAATTTTATTTCCTTTTTTTAATACAGTATGTTCTATATACAAGGTCTGTTCAAACAATACGCGGACTGAGGTCATAAAAAAATGTACTTTATTTGGAAGTTACATGTCTGGGTCTCCTTCAAAGTACTCTCCTCCCCAATGCACACACTTATCCCAACGGTGTTTCCACTTGTTAAAACAGTCCTGGTACGCTTCTTTTTGTGATGGCGTTGTCTCCTTCAACGCATTTGCCCTAATCTCCGAAATCGTTTCAAATCTTCTTCCTTTGAGGGGTTTTTTGAGTTTCGGGAATAAGAAAAAGTCACAAGGAGCAAGGTCAGGTGAGTAGGGGGGGGGGAAGAACAGTGATCGTGTGTTTGGCCAAAAACTCATGAGTTCTGAGTCCTGAGTGAGCTGGAGCGTTGTCGTAATGGAAAAACCAGTTACCAGTTCTCCACAGTTCTGGCCTTTTGCGTCTGACGGGGTCCCTCAGACGTTTCAGTACTTCAATGTAGGTAATCTGGTTGACTGTAGAGCCTTCAAGGAGGTACTCATAGTGAACAACACCCTTACCATCAAAAAAAACTGTCAGCATCACCTTGACATTCGACCGAACTTGGCGAGCTTTTTTGGGTCCTGGGGACGTTTGACTCACCCATTGGGATGATTGGACCTTCGTTTCAATGTCGTAACCATACACCTATGTTTCATCACCGGTTATAATTCTTGACAAAAAGGTCTCATCTTCATTTGAATGACCAAGCAATTCCCGACAAACCCGGACGCGATTGGCTTTTTGGTCGTCGGTCATCAATTTCGCAGCAACACGGTGCATCTTCAATTTTTCGGTCAAAATCTTGTAACAAGATCCAACTGATATCCCACACTCTCTGGAAAACTTCCTAATGGACAGATGTTGATTTTCGCGCACCAGGGTGTTGATTTTGTCAACGTGTGGGTCGTCAGTTGACGTTGAAGGACATCCAGAACGCTCATCATCATCATCAATCGACTGTCGGCCACTCTTGAAACGTTCATGCCACTTGAAACATGCAGTACGCTTCATGGCAACATCGCTGTAAGCCGTGTTAAGCATGGCAAATGTTTCTGTTGCAGATTTCCCTAGTTTTAGACAAAATTTCACAGCAATTCGTTGCTCCTTCAGGCTGTCCATTTTACAATCCCACAAACGAAAAAAACACTCTTTACTAAACTGCGTGTAACTCATCAACAAATTAAGATATCTGCGACTGAAATACCACGTTTTAATCAGCTGATTTATACGAACCTAGCGACACCAAGCGGATTTTCCTAAAACTAACTTGAGCCGCGAAATTCAAACAGTCCGTGTATTTTTTTGAACAGACCTCGTAAGAAATGAGAAAACTTCAAATCCAGGATCTACAGGACAACTAAAAATATTCCATTGAACAATAACTGATAAGATATCATACTTTGTAGCAATAGACTAGAGATAGTGGGATGAGATAGTATCTTTTGCTCTATTGAAATACAGAAGCCAAAAACTTTACACAATACCACTTTATTATTTGTAACTGTCCAGCTGTAAAAATATTGAATACTATTATATATAAATCATTATAATATCTTATAGACAAAGAAGGCTTTGTATAAGAAGGAGAGATTCACACTTACAATTCTGTCCATGCAAACAGTTTTCCTCATTTTACTACCTTAAACATTGAACAGTATGAGCATATAAACAGATCAAATCACTTCAAACCTTACCATATTCAGGGCTGTCGTGTTGTTTGTTGGCACCCGGGGTAAGATTTTGTCAGCCCTCCAAGCTCAACCCCATCTACACCCACACAACATTACACCTATCTGTATGGATTCAATACATACAGCAAATGACATTATCAAATACATGTAAACATAATGGGGTTAATTACACAATAAGGGGCACAACTGGGGGCAATATGGTTTGGACAAATTCGGAGTCGCATCATGTCCAGTTACTCATTACGAAACTTGCATGATGGTTTGCATTGCTGTCTGTTTATTTTTAGACCTGTAATAATACAAATTCATGTATACCTAACTTTAAATCTAACTTTTTAACTTGTTTATGTTTTATTTTTGCCATTGACCTGGTCCCCCTTCCTGTGGGACGGCCCAAACCCTGTTGAATAAATAATAACAAAAATCAACTTACAAAGCCATAACCTGTGAGTTGATATTCATTATAATTTAATTATTACTTTTGCTTACAAGTTAAGCTCAGATGTTTAAAACAAGGTATAGTTTAAAACAAAAGTTCAAAAAATCAATGCATAATAACATAAATGAAAGAATGAAATAGAGCTAAAACTGATGGTGACTTACAAATTTACAAAAAAACAAATATTGACAGCTCATAAAACGATCACCTTGTTTAAATTCCATAAGAGTGTGAATATGATTCCATAAAAGTGTCTATTTTATAACAAAATTACTTTACTAGAAAACCCTTACAAACTAATATCTTATATACTTGTACATCACAATTTATACAATTGCACATATTATTATTGCACTCATAATTTAAATTTGCACAACAATTGCACAATATTGCACAATAATTTGAAATACAAACAATTTTTCAAATATATATGTTTATAATTAAAAAACAATGAAAATGTTGACAAAAATATTACCAAATAGATTTAATACAAGATTTAAAAATAAAATTTTAAAAAACTCTTTAAAACATCACAATTTTGGTAATTTTTAAAATCAATGATATTTGTACAAAATTTTTTAAATTTAATATAATTATTAATATTTGAACAATATTCTGATTTGCAGCAAAGTTTCTCTTAGTAGATAAGTAAATTTTAACATTAAATGACATTGAATGGAAGGTTTGTGATTCTCCCAATTATACATGTGTTTTAATACCATCTTCAAATTATGTTTTTTTTTTAATGATCCATGGTACTATTTCAGCAATAAAACGTCAACTTCAAGGGAATGTTTAACTTGTGGCCTGAAACAATTTTTGTCAGATTTAATTTATCTTCCCATTTTTGAGATACAGTTTTCGCTTTTCACTGTATCTTAGATGTCAAACTAAATTGAATAACTTGTTTTTAAAGGTCCTTATTTCGCACTAGGCATATATCTAGAGCTTTAAAAATTTTATGGAGAACCAAATTCTTGAGAAAAAATTATAAAAATGTTTGTTATAAGTAGAAGGAAAGTCTGTGGTTTTACTTAAATATTTATTGTGTTTAGAATGAATAATACACAAAATTGGAAATAATACCCATTTTCAAATAGTTAAAAAAGTGTTTAACCCTTGAGTTGTGATATCAGTGTTAAAGAATTTATTGACCCCGAGCTTTTCTGGTGGGTGATAACCAAAATGTTGCTGTGTGAATAGTGAGCACTGTGAGAAGATTATACAGGTATTTTATATAACTACGATTTTATAATTTTGTGTTGTATGTTATAAAAATAATTAGTAACATAAAAATAGATTCCCAGTGCCTTGAAACGCCATATTTCCAAATTTGGCCCTGGGATTCTAATAACTGAATTTGTACTATAGCACTTGTAATATTCTGAAAATGTAAACATAAATGTATTGTACCAGAAATTTCTAAAATGTTTAAAACTAATAATTATATTCTACACTTTTTTGTAATGAAATTAATATGAAGGAAAATGGCTAGCTAAACATTATGTTTAATAGTTCTTATTTTAATTTGTATAAAAAAGAAATCTACAGGTACCTGAGTAAATTTTTTCTACTATTCTATGCTTTATACTGAACACTGTAAATTTGCTCTGTGAGTGACAGCAGTCCTGTGTTACTCAAAAACTGAATTTTTTCAAAGTATATAGATCAGTAAACCAAACTGAAAATCAGTTTAAAATAATTATATTATATATATATATAAATATAGATTTTTTGGACTAGGAGACTGACAGACTTACCTTGGTAAGAGTCCACTCTGTAGTCTTGAAATAGAAACACATAGAAGCACTTAAACAATGATATATTTCAACCACACAGTGGTTTTTGATATTATTTTTTAGTGCTTTTATATGTTCTTGGTAACGTGTGTAGAATGACCTCCCTGTCTGGCCTATGTAAAAACTGGGGCATGAACAAAGGGAGTTGACAAAGGGACACATCTCCCGAAACGGCCGTCCTCAACAAGCAAAGTAAGTACTACTATAGGCAAGCTTAAAACATTTAAAAAGTGTTTAGTGATTACTAGTAGCTCTCGTGAAGATGGAATCAACAAATGTTTATATTGATTCAATTTCCCTATAAATCTCTTTATATTATTTCAGTTTATCTAAGCTATCTAAATAAAATAACAATGAGCAAATTAAGCAAATATAACCCGGCTCTTACAGAGCTCTCCATCACTATACAGTCTTCAGACCCCACAAAGTTAATCTGGCCCTGAAAACAGTCAATTGTTTAAAATTGAGTTAATTTAACCAGTAGGTCTAAGTGAATGTAAACTGTAACATCAATTATAATTAACAAGTGAAATAAACAATTTTAACTATAACAAAATATAATAATTATTAACATAAAAATAAAACAATTATCCAAGAAGCTGCCTTACTTTGCTTATTTATATTAATATCATTGCTCAGAATACAAGTATTGCAAATAATTAACAAATCAATATTTTATTATTTTCTAAAACTTTCAGAATATATTATATTTGGCAATTAATCTTATAAAATAAAGACATCCATATCCAATCTTGATTCAAGGTGGTTAAAAGATATCTTTGTTTGAGCTTGTTTTTTAAATGACTTGATTTTTATAATTTATTTAAATTTGTTTTCAGATATATTACAGCTTGTTTACAGTGTTCAATATTTTTGAGAAATAATAATTTACTTATCTTAATATATTTCTGAAGTTAACATCAATTTCCAAACTGACAAAGGCCTTTTAAATACAGTAACTTGTCCCTGCTCCTTTCCTCCTATTAAGAACACACAAAAGGAAGTAATTGGGTCTTTATCTGCTCGAGTTGCACTGCTTGCACGATATTTTTTCCTTTTCTCTATTGATGTTTGTTGATCATAATTGTTAGACATAAGTGCAAGTGATTTTGGTGGTATTGGCTTGAGTTCAACCATTTCTTGACGACTGTTGCTTCGACCAAAAGCATCTTCAAGAACACTATCTGGTGGGCTATTTAACACTTGAACATATTCTTTTTTTGTCAGTATAGACTGTATATCAGGTCCCAAATAATTTGGATTACAAAAACTATAGGGTCCTGTTTGTTTTGATTCAAAACTGTAATTTGATAATCTGTTCATTGTTTCTATACTAGCATAGTCAGAAGTCTCATCTGAGGGTTCTTCTGGAGTGGTATGAGGGTTACCAAACCTGACTGAAGCTGATTTTGGAAAATGTTTTCTATTTTTAGGTTGAAATTGTTGGTGTATTGATGAAAAATCTTGAATTTTTGGGCCTGGTATTGGTGCTTGTTCATCGTCTAAGTAAACCAACTTTGTAACCTCAACTGGGGTCAATACACAATTTGATAACGAGGAGAAATTTGGAACTGATACCGGATCTCTTGGAAGAACCATCGGCGTTAATGGAGCTACATTTGGAGATGCTAATGTCCTGGCAATTATGTTTACACTTTGAGATTTAACCAACTCTCCTGTTGATGAATCTGAACCTAAACTCTCAGTACTACTTAAAACACTATAACTACATTTACTAGGACCTAACCTTGAAAGGTTCATTTGAGATAATTTTGATATCTCTTTTAATATACTTAAGTTAGTATTTGGTGTTATTGGTTGTTTTCTAGATGGTGTGCACCCTTCATAGCTACTTCCAGACCAACGGCTGTATTTACGTTCTGCATTATATCTATCCACAGAACCACCACCTCTATATCTACGCAATACAGGAGGTGATGTCTTTATGTTAGCATCGTGTAGCAGCAGTTCAGACACAGTAAGAGCTACACTTTCTGATCTAGGCTGTGGTCTGATGCCTTCAGTCTGCAATCGTTCCCAATTTTCAGTTCCTGGAAAAGAAATTAATAAGAATGCAATAAAGGACATACTTCGAAATATTGTTCAGTATATAGACAACACGTAATTTTAAAACTGCATTTTATTTTAACAGTAAGTAATATTACAACAGGAAAAACATATTTTAATATAAGTTACTAATTTGAACTCGTCTAGTTATAGAAAAACAAAATTACCATAAAAAACTGAAAACAAGCATTTTACTGATTTCCATCTCAATGTAAAAGTATTTTATAATTTAAAATATTTTTCATTTTACATTGATTAAAGTTAATTTTCAAATTCTTTTCAATTATTGTTAACAATTTTTATATTATGTTTATTTGAACACAAGATAACTATTGAATAAATGATAAGCCAGTTGAATATCGATTCAAAAGTTTATTTAGTGCAACTAAATCAAGCAAAACGGTTTTCAGGCTGCATAAGGGGAACAAATTAGTTGTCAAAACGTTGCACTAAAAAATAAACTATTGACTCGATATTCAACCGGTTTATCATGAATTCAATTTTTATATACATTTTTGTCAGTTAGATTCTCACAAAATTTGTAAGAACATTTTTATTGACAATTAGTGATTTATTTGAGTTATTTGTTGTTAAAAATTTTAAAAAATATGAATTTTATCTTTGATATTTTTGTGAATTTTATTAGTTTTTTCCCAAACTATAAGAATTGTAGTTCTGGGATAAGTTTATTCAATTGTTGTTCGGGCTAAAACCCATCAATTTTACCCAATATTTTGGTTCTCAGAGCTTCACTACAGTCAAATTTGAGTGTAGGAAGAAATTTGTGTGAAATCTTCTACTAGGTTTTCAGGCTCCGTTCAATACATTCATCATTTAACTTCACAGTGGAGTCAAGCTTCTTCTTCCACGTCATAAATTTCATTCACCTCTTATGGCATGTAGAAATACCATAAAAATGCCTATGTAGACTTGTTTCATTTCAGTTAAATGATAACTTCTGTACAATAAGATCTGTTTTTGGTAGCTGACATAAGTCAAATGATACCATGAGAATAACATAAGCTTTACGCCAATCACTTTAGTTAAGTTCAGTTTCGTTTTTCTGAATATAACGTCTTAAATATATACGCCATTCTAGAAGGCAAACCGTAGAAAAGGTTTTTACAGTTTAAGAATAAGGTATTATATATTAAAAATACTTTTTTTATCACTTCTATGCAATAAGTGGTAGAAACTGGCTGTTATGTATTATTTCTTGTAAGAAAAAAGTTAATATTAAAGTTCTAAATGAATGTAAATGCTTCGGAGAGGGTGCTGCTACTTTTGTATGCTACTCTTGTCGGCTGATCCTTGTCCCTTACAAGATTTGGCAAGTTAGTTGGGTGTAAGCCTTCTCGTTGTGTGCTAGGCAAGATGTCGGTCTAGTCGCAACTCTCTCCTGTTACGTTCCTTCATGGCTAAGTTTTCTATTAAAGTTTCTCCTACCGAGTGGCGAAGACATTATTGGACAAACCGAAATATTATGTTGTGTAGTTAATATTATATGATAGTGACTATTTTGATTTATATGTACACGCTTTTCTTGTAGTTAGGTAATGTGTAGTGCGTGGAATGGGTGCACCAAAAGCTTGTTATCATCCATCTAGAAGGCAACAGTGAATGGGAAGTTCATGGTTTAGGTATGTGAACTTTTATATTGACCATTTATTGTGTATGTAAACCCTATATGGCATCATTTGTGCTCTTACTACCACCAGAAATTTAGTATGATTTTATCTCAATGGTCCTACGTAAAATCTAATAAAATAATACAATACGACACATTTTTTAATCATCCGTGCCAGATTATATAACACTGCCTTTTCCTAAATGCTAAATATAATATTATTACAATTTTTAAAATGGTTTGGAGCTAATTATTTTTATTACCAAGTAAATAAATGATAAAAAACATAGGGTTTCAATTATATTTACACCCTTACAGTAAAAGAAAATAAATAAATTCAGTAGCTCAGCTAGAAATCTCTTTTGTAGCTGTATACTTTTAGTCAATTTATAATTTCAAGGCAAAATTTAGAAAATGAATTACCTTTTGCACCCTTTTAACGCTACAAACACAAATTACAAAATTGAGCAAATTAAATTTATTTGTATTTGAGGAAACATGAAATTTACTTTTTTTTACAATGATGTTATAAACAAATATTAAGTCTATGAAGTACTTTGTAAGTTGTTTAACACTTCATAATTATTTATTGCAATTTTCTAATAAATATAAGGCATATGAAGTTTATGTAGATGTTTTCCTTAAGTTTTTTCTTCAAATATCTCTCAATCACAGATTATGTTACACACAATGGGCATTGTATAGTTTTATTTATTGGCATTTCTAAGGTTAATTTGAACTTATGTTATGGGGAAACTAGTTTGAAGTTACAATATTATTTGAACTTTCTTATGAGAGTTTAAAAATTAGTATGAAATTGCAAAAATATTAAATAGTTTTTGTAGCTGATGAAAAATTTAAAAGAAACTTTTTGTATTTCTTCTTTGGAGTCATTTCTATTGACTCACTTCAGTGTTTTTCTTTCATTGACAACAGTTATAGGGTGTCCAAAATAATATATAATTAGTTTTGGAATTTAGATTGCCTTTTTTAAGATTACATGTTAGAATATTACCAAGGTAAGTCTATCAGTCTCCTATGTAGTTCAATAAATATCATATAAATATGTAATATATATATATATATATATATATATATATACGAGGTCTGTTCAAAAAATACGCGGAATGTTTGAATTTTGCGGCTCTAGTTAGTTTCAGGAGAATCCCCTTGGTGTCGCTAGGTTCGTATAAATCAGCTGATTAAAACACGGTATTTCAGTTGCAGATATCTTCATTTGTTGATGAGTTACACGCAGTTTAGTAAAGAGTGTTTTTTTTCGTTTGACGGATTGTAAAATAGACAGCCTGAAGGAGCAACAAATTTTTTTTTTTTGGTAACTAGAAAAAGTCACAAGGAGCAAGGTCAGGTGAGTATGGGGGTGGGAAAGAACAGTGATCGAGTGTTTGGCCAAAAACTCATGAGTTCTGAGTGCTGAGTGAGCTGGAGCGTTGTCGTGATGGAAAAACCAGTTATCACTTCTCCACAGTTCTGGCCTTTTGCGTCGGACGGCGTCCCTCAGACGTTTCAGTACTTCAATGTAGGTAATCTGGTTGACTGTAGAGCCTTCAGGGAGGTACTCGTAGTGAACAACACCCTTAGCATAAAAAAAAAACTGTCAGCATCACCTTTACATTCGACCGAACTTGGCGAGCTTTTTTCGTCTTGGGGACGTTTGACTCACCCATTGGGATGATTGGACCTTCGTTTCAATGTCGTAACCATACACCCATGATTCATCACCGGTTATAATTCTTGACAAAAAGTTCTTATCTTCATTTGAGCGACCAAGCAGTTCCCGACAAACCCGGACGAGATAGGCTTTTTGGTCGTCTGTCATCAGGATTAGCACAAATTTCGCAGCGAAGTGGTGCATCTTCAATTTTTCGGTCAAAATCTCGTAACAAGATCCAACTATATCCCACACTCTTCGGAAAGCTCCCTAATGGTCAGACGTCGATTTTCACGCACCAGTGTGTTGATTTTGTCAATGTGTGGGTCGTCAGTTGACGTTGAAGGACGTCCAGAACAGTCATCATCATCAATCGACTGTCGGCCACCCTTGAAACGTTCATGCCACTTGAAACATGCAGTATGCTTCATGGCAACGTCGCCGTAGCCCGTGTTAAGAATGGCAAATGTTTCTGTTGCAGATTTCCCTAGTTTTACACAAAATTTTAGAGCAATTCGTTGCTCCTTCAGGCTGTCCATTTTACAATTCGACAAATGAAAAAAACACTTTTTACTAAACTGCGTGTAAAGAGTTTTCATCAACAAATGAAGATATCTGCAACTGAAATACCGCGTTTTAATCAGCTGATTTATACGAACCTAGCGACACCAAGCGGATTCTCCTGAAACTAACTTGAGCCGTGAAATTCAAACAGTCCGCGTATTTTTTTAACAGACCTCGTGTATATATTTATATATATATATATATATATATATATATATATATATATATATATATATATATATATATATATAGATAGATAGATAGATAGATAGATAGAGAGAGAGGGAGAGAGAGATTAAAAAAAAATATCTCTGAATAAGTTTACCAAAATGAAATCTCCAAAGTTCATTGATAGGCTGACCATCTCTTTCGCCTCCAAAAACCAGCATTGAACTTGGAAGTTTACACGCTGCATGACTGTGCAAGGATCCAGGACTCAATTTAGTCTTCACTGCAGTCCATGATTTTGACACTAGAAATATTTAAAGTTATAGCATTTGTTATATTACCTAACAACATATGTTATTTACCATTTATTAGTTCAGCAATTTTATTAAAGTTGCTTGTTGTAATCATCTTGAATTCACTGATTAAACTATAAGTAGTTATTGGATAACTGAGTGAATACTTTAGAACTTACATGCTGACGTGATTCAAAACAATCGTTTTATTTACAATGTCATTTGAAATGATTGTTTCAAAACGCATCAGCACATAAGTTCTAATATATTCACCCAGCTATACAATAATTACTTATTTTATTCAGTTTATTATTTAACTTTCTATAAATAAATTATATCTATAATCTTGATTACCTCTAATATGATATCTACAAAATCTGTTCTAAAATAGAAAAACAAACTGATCTAAGTGTTACAAAATTTATATATATGGAGATATAATTAGACAATAATATCTCAAAATAAATATATATATATATATATATATATATATATATATATATATATATATATATATATATATATTCTTGATATTTTACATTATCCATTGTTTTTCCGTTGCACTGACTTTATGAAGTTAATATATTACTATTGTAAGTAATTTTATCCACCATTAAGTGCAATGAATCACACAGAGTGATTCGACAATGGTCAAGTGACCGAAAGGTGCCTCATCACTCAAGGTAAAATCATTGCACTTAATGGTGGATAAAATTACTTACAATAGTAATATATTAACTTCATATATATATATATATATATATATATATATATATATATATATATATAGAGAGAGAGAGAGAGAGAGAGAGAGAGAGAGAGAGAGAGAGAGTAGAGTTCCGCTATTCTGAACTAATTGGGGCTGAACCTTATTCGGATTAGCGGAAATTCATATTAGGCCGATTTTATATAATTTATCAACATATTGTCCTGTTAATGTATAAATTAACAGAGGGGCATTTGCTAGTGTTATCTCAATACACTATTGATAGATTTTTGGACAGACTGTGTGGTAGCCAGAAGGAAAAAGCAGAGACCTTCGAAGACACATATTGTAGCTAGCCGCGGGAGGTTGAAAATAGACTCATCAACCCTCTCCTTTCCACACTCCTCCTGTTCGGAATAGGCAGATTTTCGGAATATCGGGGTTCGGAGTAGCATGATTACTGTATATAAATATACAAAAACTTGGAAAAACGTAAGAAAAAACCTACCTATTTACACTAAAATTTGTGTAAATGAAAGAATGTGTAAGTTTATAGTAGATTCGGATCTAACTTGACATTGATTTCCTGTGATATTTTCCTAGCCAAATATCCCAATGTTAAAATTCTACTTACTGGCATAAAGCTCTCTACATACACAGGATCTTCTGTAGAGAATTTTGGTAAAGCTCATATTAAAATTGCAAGTTCAGTGAGTAACACACCAAAGTCCCTCAAGATATATATTGTGAATGCCAGATTCAAGTCATTGATTGGTCGTTATTGAATGAGGAATATTAAAATGAATTGGACAAAACTCTGAAATTTATAGTATCAGAATACAAGGTGAATAATCTAGTAAATGTAGATGATAACCATGTAAACAAACTTATTATATATAGTGATATTTTCCAGCAGGGAGTTGGAAAAATGATGAGCAAGTTTCAAGCTGCTATTCATCTTAGATCAAGGACTCCTATATTTAAGAAACAATTAAAAGTTCCACTAGAAATTGACCATTTAGTAAGTGGGGAAATTTGTAGTTTAAAAAGAGAAGGTGTTATAATATGTGTTATCTTGTATAGGTGGAAGGCAAATTTATTCCACAAGCCTTCACTCAGAAGGAAGTAAGAGAAGACAAGTAGACTGCCTCCAACAGTTTTTTTTTTAGGTAGGAATATTAGATCTGGCCCTAACTTTGTTATAGCTGTGCCTAAATATGACCAAGTTATGACATTCAACAAAAGAGAATTTTAACCCAGTTATAAGATATCCAGACATATGGGAAAGCACAAAGGATTTTTGTTAAAAAAAAAGACAACATACAAAAAATAGGTCAGGATTAACTGAATAAGAAAGGGTAATTCATTGGTGGACCTGACAGGGAGAAAGGGAAGCATGAGAAAAAAGGAGCACTAATGAGTTGAGGAGAGAAATTTGTCAACTTAGGAAGTCGAGGAGGGAGTCAGTCAAATTTTAACAACTGAAGAGGGCTGAAAATCTGCGAGCCAAGGGAGCAAGAGCTGATGGAATGGAAATATCATAAGAGATACAAGTTTTGAAAGGACAACATTTAACCGAGCAAGATGGAAAAAGTTCCTCTGTTATCTTGGAAACCAAGTGCACCATGCTGGTATCGAGCCAGTGAGAACGCTGAGCATCAATCAGGCTTACTCAAATTCTATTTAAATATTCATTAAATAAATCTTAAAATCAACCAAGTATATTCAGAAAACAAGCATAATAACTCAATAAATTCATAAAAACAAGCCATTACACAGTAATATCACACCTAGAGATAGATTCATTTAATTATATGTTGTTGGATAAGATAATATTAAACTTAAGACTAATCAGTTGTTCTGCTGCTGAAACTAATCTAGCTGGTGAGACATCGGCTTCTATTATAAAATGTCTAAATTATTAGTAAATGTTTAGTGTCATTAAAGTTCAATTATAAGAGTAATTAGTGAGTTTCTGTATCTAGTCAAGAAATTCTGATGATCCTTTGATAAATTTTTTAAAAGCCGTTTTGTCCAGCAACAAAAAATACGATAGTGGTCCCCAAAGTAACCTCCATTTTGAAATAAAAAATAAACCAGTTGAGATACAAAAATTTTATTATATACATGTTAAAACTACAGCTTTTCTCTACTTTTCTACATATTCACCATACAAATTCAAGCACTTATCATATCTTTTAACAGTTTTTGAAATTCCATCTTTAAAAAAATCTGCCGCCTGAGAACGTAGCCAGCCTGTCACAGTGTTTTGAAGCTCTTCATCACTCGCAAACCTCTGATATGCAAGCCACCGCTTCATGTACGGGAAAAGATGGAAATCACTGGGAGCCAAGTCCGGGCTGTATTGGTCAAAAACGTCCCATTTGAACTTTTCCAAAAGTTCAGTTGTTTTTTGAGCTGTGTGAGGGCGGGCATTGTCATGGACAAACACAACGCCAGATGTCAGAAGACCACGACGCTTGTTTTGAATCGCTCATCGTAGCCGTTTTAAGGTTTCACAATAAGCTGCAGCTGTAATGGTCGTACCACGCTCCATAAATTCAACGAGGAAGATGCCCTTAGCATCCCAAAAAACTGTAGCCATCAATTTTCTCGCTGAAAAGGATTGGCGAGCTTTCTTTGGCTTGCTTGGCGAAGCGGTTTGACCCCATTGCATTGACTGTTGTTTTGTTTCGGCATTCACATAGGCTACTCAAATCTCATCTCCTGTAACGATCCTGTTCAAAAATGTTTCTCCTTCAACGTCATACCGAGTAAGAAAATCTATGGCAGAACTCATTCTTTTCATTTTGTGAGCACTTTTGGAATCCAACAAGCACAAAACTTGTGATAGCCTAGTTTTTCTGTCACTAGCTCATGCACAAGACTTCGAGAAATTTCAGGAAAATGATCTGAAAGTTCTGAGATTGTGAAGCGATGGTTCTCGCGAATTTTCTCATCCACTTTGTTCACCAAGTCATCACTGACGAGAGATGTCCTACCACTCCGGTCTTCATCGTGAACGTTCGATCTTCCATTAAAAAAACGAACTTATTGACGGACTACACCTTCGCTCATAATGTTTGGGCCATACACCGCATTCAATTCACGATGAATTTCAGCTGCTGTGTAACTTTTCGACCACAGAAATCTTATTACACCTTGCACTTCACACTTGGCGGGATTTTCTATCGCGCGCTCATGTTTTTACGTTATAACAAAAGAACGCGCAATCGCATGATAATCTCCCTTGCACAGCTAGAAACGTACTGAACGGCTGCGCACACCGATGTGAGAATGGCGGCGCTACCCCCACTACTTATCGCAGTACGCCCAAACGGCGGTTACTTTGTGGACCACCCTCGTATTAATTAATTTTAATAATTCTTATTAATAAACCAGTTGAATGGTTAATAACATAGGAATAAAGAAAATTCGACGCTAAATTACCTTTATATACGAGTATATTTTTTTATAATTTATTTCGTAACATGGCTTAACAAAGAAGTGGTATGTTAAAGTTGGCTTCAGTAAAGTGGACTTTGTTATGTTATAGTTGTTACTACAACTTATTGCCACTTTGGCTTGTATAAAAGTGCCCTATTAATTTTGTTTTCCAAATTAAAATTGTATTTTAGTTAGCTGAGAAATAAGTAAATATAAAATGATTAAGTAATCATAACTTATAAAACTATTTGTACTTTGAACTGAAATTAGCCGAAGGAGTATTTATAAATTGTGTGTTAATAAGTAAATTATATGCTAATAAAAATGTCAAAATGAGTCAGTTATTAGCACAGAATTGATACAGAAGATAATTTTAAAGATAACTAAAATCAACATAAATAAAGGGAGTAGAAATTTAAAGTAATTCTGAAAATAAGGAGATAGGGACAGAGAATGTTCAAGTTCCTCAGTAGGTATAACCATAATGTTTCAACAGATACCTGAACTATTGAATAAAAATGTTGAAAAACTGAATAAGAAATTTGACTAAAATATGGAGAACTTAACTAACCTATGTGACAGAATATTTATGCTATCATATAATATGATAGAATAAATCAGAATATATATGATATGTTCAGAAGAACATTATCATTTTGCTATATCTAAACATCTTAAACAATTGTGTACAAATTTTGCCAAGAGTAAAATGTGTTTCAAAAGGAATGTTTTAAAAGTGACTCCAGGAAAGGAGTAGTTGTTCATGAGCCCAAATATAAACAGTATCACACTGTTAAGTTATGCATAGAAAGAGTAAAACTTATATAGAATTGTATTAAATATTTAAAAATAGCCTCATAAAAATTGCCTTTTGTTTCAAAGTAACATGATATGTTTTATATTTAATCTTCAAGTTATAACAGGCAACCAATTACATTGTTTTATTTATGCATTTTAATATAAAAAGTGAATAATTCTATTTTTCTTTGTCTTGCAATTGTAGTTCATTTGAGTATTTCTTACATTGTTTTCTTTGCTTATAACATAAACAAAAAAATGTATTATAATCAATTATTTTCTTCTTCATTACCAAACAAATCAAAATATTGTTACATCTGACTAGTTTTTTGGTAATTTTACATTGAAACTTAAGTATTACTAAACCTACTTTTATATGATTGGTAAAAACTTAAAATATTGATCCCAGATTTTATTTTTGACAGAGTTATTTCTTTAATGTTTTAAGCCAGAGATGGCCAACTAGCGGCCCGGGAGCCGCTTGCAGCCTGCAACCTGCAACGTGGTTTTACGCATCCCCAGACTAATTAAGCATTAGTTAAAAGCATTAGATTATTAATTTATTAATAAAAATATAGATTGGTATAGGTTACAGAAAATAGATTGAACACTACTCCCACCCCCAGTATGAGTTCTGTGACTTGTAAAGCAACCCATTTTTACAGACAAGGTCAGAGTCAAGAGCCATTTTGTAGTCAAGTGCCTGAAGAGAAATATCCCACTTGTCTTTGGTAAGGAAATAGTTTCAATGTTTGGTAGCACATACCATTGTGAGTGCACCTTTTCAACAATGAAGTTCATAAAATCAACTCACCACAACAGACTTACAAACATCCTCAACATCTGATACAGGCTACAACCATTTTAAATCAGATTGATTTTGATAAACTTTAAACGATTGTGCCCTCCCACAGTGTTCTCATAAAGTGTAGTTAGTAGGCCTACATACTTATGGAGATTTTAAGTTTTAATAACTTTGAATTTAAATAAAATAAATTTAAATTATGCTGATAAGCGTAAACAACATGATTAAATAACAACTAAAAATGTAATATTACACTTATTTTGATTTTTTCTACATTGAGCTTGATATTAAATGTATATGCAAATTTTTGTGTAGTTTATTGATTCATATTATTTCATATACGACACATATTATAGATATATATATTGCCTACATTTAAGTTATTTATGTATGTGTGTAATTACTTTTGCGGCCCTCGTTTTCACTGAAAATATTGAAGTGGCCCTTTAGGGTTAAGAAGTTGGCCATCTCTGTTTTAAGCGATGGAAGATGAAAACATAAATTCGTCTACAATCAAACTAATGCAGTTTTTTAAAATTCTTCTACATATTTATGAAATTTAAAATTTTAATTAAACTTAATGGGGAGTCAGCACTATTCTCATCTTTACATAAAATGGTTTATAATGGTTTTTTCTATACTCCTACTCTTTCAATAGAATTTTGAATCACAGGTAGGCTAACACTTTCCACTACTTTAGCTAGATTACTGTTATTTCTAGTAATATTTCTTACATACTCATATCAAACCTCCATAGGTCAGCTCTTTCATTAAGATCAGTCATGCCCCCATACACCCACATAGAATCGTCATGGACAACGGCAGAATGTTTGTGTCTGGCAGGAGGGCCTATTCTACCTGATGATAGTAAATGCCATGATTCAGACTCTGAGAAAAAAAAAGTTAAATACGAAATTATTATTTATAAAAAATATAAATATAAGTAAGTGATATTTTAGATAATGTAGTCAAATTATATGAATAATATAAAAAAAGATTAAAACAAACAAGATTAAAGAGTAGATACAAACAAGATTAAGATACAGAAATAAAACTCCCTATTAATTAATTCCGTCTTCACTTAAGCTAATAGTTTTTAAGTAAAACCACTCGTAAATATGTTACACTTGACTATAGTAGCACTTAATTACTTTTATAATTATTGAGGACGGCCGTTTCGAGAGCTGTGTCCCATAGTAACTGACCTCTTGGTTTTTTGTAGGCTACACATACACCATACATGTTTTGGGGTACTCACATACACTTTTTGACATCATAACCCTCAATACTCACCAAAATACATCTAAATCCCCACTGTAATATCCCAACCACACCCTAACCTACAAAAAGGTCAGTTACAATCTGAGTTGACAATGAGACACATCTCCTGAAATGGCCGACCTCAACAATTTAAAAGTCGTCCTAAAGGTAAGTGCTACTATTGGGAAGTATAATATATTTACAAGTGTTTTTACTTTAAAACTCCCTTTCTTATTGAGTAACAATATACAAAAGAATTGTAACTCAAGTGTATGGTCACTTATTTGAAGTGAACCAAAATCAAATAAAGCCGTGTATCCACTACACTTTATGAACATGTACAGATATAAAAGATATTTATAACAGTAAATAGGGTGATGCATGTAATATATCTGAACGTTTGTTGTGATTGAATTTTGTAAGAGTTAGTTTTTGACAATGGTACGGAGAGACACTTGACCCTCTGTAGCATATTTGGGTATTTCAAAAGGAAAAAATTCTTTATGAAAGGTTTTGAAATTTTCAAAAGAAAATTGTGTACTGTAATTTAAATGTTTGAAAAACTATTTGGTCAATACTAGTTTTGTATATATCCAATAACTACAAATAATTTTTTTACGATAGTAAAACTTTGACAGTAAACATATGAGATTGATGTTTTTTTTTATATGATTCAAACTTACTTAAAAATTACTTTCATCTCATGAGGATTGATAGATCAACCACAAGATATTTTTTCTGAAGTCTTCAACTATCATCATCTGTAATTGTGAGACTACCCAGAAGTAATTCCACAGGAATGAAAGGACTTCAGTACCTTGGAAAAGGGTTGATGTAATAGAAACTAGGGCATAGTGGAAATAGTGATTTAACAGAAAAACAGCAAGTTCACGAACTGAAATAACAATGTTAATTTTTTTCATGTACAATTTTTAAAAACCAATATTTATTGGCAAATTTTAATCTAAATACTTATTTTTTTTAACGATTTCTCTTTAATTCTGCAAAACTAACTAAACTAAACCATTTTTCTTACACTCAATATGCAAACTTAATTGGTCATTGTACTTTGTATATAAAACTGCTGTGACAGAATGTTAATGTGATAGCATACATGTTGATTATACAACTGCTATTTAAAAAACTGTCTTTAACCCTTCCATTGACTATGATATGGCTAAACCTTAACTACATTCATTCTGTAGTTGTCTGTGAGGTGTAAAGTTGTTATCTTTATCTCTGTAGCAATTTCCTGACATAAATACTGGTTTATAAAAGTGAATCTAATTTTTCAATACAAAATCATATTTTTGTGTCTGTGTCTGCTTATGAAATATATTGTTGCAATATATTTAACTTCAAGAAAACTTTAAAAAAGTGTTTCTCTTTCTGAGAATACAAGTATGTTGCAGCAATAAAACCTCTTTAGAATGTGGCTGTGGACTAGCGACAGGTAATGCTACTTCTAAAAAAAATCAAGAAACTGTGTCACAATGAAGCCAATGAAAGCCGAGAAAAAGCATTGCAACAAAGATTCGTTATTAGTGAGAAAAAGTAAAGTGAATCCAAAATTAACTGTTGTGGAATTGCCTTAAGAGTTGGCAGCTAGTGGAACAAATTTGCATGTGACAACTGTTAGATGCTGGATGGAAAACTCATTGACTAGCAAAAAGGCTATATTGTGGCATATCACTATATGCTAAATGTGGAATATACAAACATCTTATTGAATCAATAGTTTTAAATGGTTTTAAGGTGTATATTAATTTCCTGTAACTAAATATGATATAGTAATATAAAAAAATAACTACTGGTATATCAAATATTAAGTAAGATTATGTTGAAATTAACAAACTCCTTTGTTATAGCGACAAATTAACACTGGTTAAATACTACAGAATACAATACTAGTTTCTAGTACTGTAAACAATAACCAATACTGATATAGAAACGTTCATAGACAGTTATACAAATAAATTTAAATTGAAACTTAGCAATAAAAATTCAATTTAGAAGACTTATTAAATGTCGTAGAGAGTAAAATCAACTAAATTCAATTCGGATAAGGTAGTTTTCTTTGTTGAGTCACAAGTGGCCATACTGGGACTAACCTCTAATGTCCTTAAAAACTGCCTTCGGACTATCAGTTGCTGTCTGGAAATTGAGAAACTAATTAAGGAAGGATAGCATGTACAATTAAAAAGTTTCCTTAGCCACATGGATATTGTAGGGAACGAACTAGCTGATGAACAGGAAAAAGAGTGCAGAAACTGACCCACCAACTGATGGGCATATCATCCTTCAACTCTGCAAAGAACATCATTGATGGTCTTGTCAATGCCTATACTTTTACTAAAATCTGGCGGATCTGGTTAGAAATAAGAAACAGGAGCTTCTATCCAAGGACCCGTTTCCCAGAACCCTAGCACATATGCAAGCGACTCCTGACTGGCAATGACTACCTCCAGAGCCATCTTTACAGGATCAATGTAGTGATCCGCCTGCCGCATCTGCCTACAGAGCATGATAGACTGCGAACACTTAAACTCTTGTCCAAGTCTCTCCAGCTTCCCTGAGGACCCCACTGACCACTACTGGGGAACGTCATGTCAAATGGCAGAAATTCCAAAAACAGATGTTGGCTAAACCAAACCAACTAAATTCAATTTGTCACTTTTTCGTATACAATGTGTCAGATAAACAGCAAATAATTTTTTTACCAAAATGGAATGCCCAGAGCTCATTCGATGAGCCTCGTAGATCTCTGTATCCTCCATACAACAACATCGCTCCTCTGTGTACCAACGCTGAGTGTCCACGTCTGCCTTTAGGTACTGCAGCACCTTTTGCTGAACGAACTTTCCTCCAACAGTTTGTCTGAAACACAAGCAGCTTAAACAATAAAACAAGTCATTCTATTTTGAATATATATTCATAAAATAATTATAATACTGTATTTTTATCAACAAATGCAGCATCTGTGCCAAATAGATAATGCCTAAGGTACTTTCCGTAGACAATTTATAATCTAACATTGCTGTATATTATTTAATGTTTAAGTACTGAAACATAAATAACCTTAAGGAAAACTTTGTATGATAAGATATATGTCAATTTTCAGTTATTTTTAATATCTATTTGTAACCAATAAATTTACATAGAGATTTTAGAGGAATAAGTATAAAAAAATTAAGTAATTTTGGCACAAACAACCTTTAATTAGTAGACAAAATTTTTATACTACATTGAAAAAATTCAGAAATGATTTCCTTTCTGGGGAAGATGAGTAAAACATACTTTTATATATAACTATCTGTTACTAAAGTAAAACAAATTCTTGAACTGTCTCATTTCATAGCACATGTTGGTTATTTTTTTTATTCCAAAATGAACTTACTTCTTACTTCTTATTACGAGCTTCCAAGGTTGGCCTTGATGGCTCGATGTCTCCTATACACACACTCTGCCAATGGCCAGAAACAACTTTAAAATGAAATCTGAGAAAGAATTCAAATTTTTTTTAAATGGGATTTTAGCACTTATATCGCGTAGGCAATATCATATTAGATTAACATTTTAGT
Organism: Prosapia bicincta; assembly: GCA_036971475.1. NCBI lineage: Eukaryota > Metazoa > Arthropoda > Insecta > Hemiptera > Cercopidae > Prosapia > Prosapia bicincta. The sequence goes on along the minus strand of JBAIZL010000001.1, from coordinate 268,627,657 downwards.
TTAGGCAGTAATTTTTAGAAAGCTTAGTGTGACATACAATACTTGAATCTGTAAAACATCAATATGACAAAAATCTTATAGAGAATTAATAAGTTTTAATCACTTTTGTTGACTTTCAGTGTAACACAATTTTCTAAAATCTTTTTAATAATCTTGGATTGTCAATAATGCATGGCAAAACTTTTAAATTACATTTTAATAAATAAATGACTTGTTGAATATACAATTTAAGTAAATTTATGAATAACTTATTGAAACATAACATTTTATACTGCAATAAGCACTTATTTGTGTTCAAAAACATTATATCCAGTAAGTGTTTCATAAATCTACTTAAATTTAAGATCAAAGATGAATAATACATACACTTTTTACATTTTGGTAAATTTGTTACAATAGCAAAAATTATTAAAAACTCTTGTAGAGAATTCTTGTAGTTTAAAGAAGCACTTTAAAAAAAAATATTGTCTTTTTTGTACTGTACATCTCTACTAAAAAAAAGACACACTCATTAATTATTAGTACTTTAATATTTCAGTTCTATAATTATAGTACTATATGAAAAAAAAGACTGTTAGTTTGAATTGTGAATGTGATGAAAAATGTACTGTGTTAAATTAACAAAACAAAATTAAAAATAAAATTTTAAAAAATTTAATGGTTTAAAAAAACCATGAGACAGAAAAAGACAAACTGACTATAGCACTGTTTACGAAGACACATATTGTTTGAAGAATTTTCTGGAAGTAAAAGTGAAAGGATTTTCATTGTTTTGCTCTTTTCAAGAACTAAAAGACTTGATAAAACGGAAAGAGATCACCTGCAAGTGAAAAAAAGACTAGGCCTACCTCCAATTCGCTATTCCTAAACTATTTATTTGAGAAGTCTATAATGAAAAAATGTCTGAATTTGTTTGTTAAGATATTGAGCATAATATGTATAGTATTATCTCAAGGTAAAATATAAGATTACAACATGACAGATAATTCCTAGGGCTCAAAATGTTAATAACGTGGATTTCAAACAAACTAAACATTCATCAAGAGAAAACAAGCAAATCACCTAAAATGTAAAGTGAACAAATTTAAAGCTTTGGGGAGAAAGATAACATTCTGGTTAAGATAATTATGGCTTGCTACAAAAATACTTATAGATAGGACATGGAGAACAGGAACATTGTTTAGAGAAACTAAAATATCGCTATCATGTGACGATTTAAATTAAACATATAAAAAAATAGAATGCAAATAGTCTTGAAAAAAACTGAGAAGATGTATAGAAAGGTCAAGACAGGGATGATATATCTCTGTGTGGAGGAATTGGGAGAAGAGATGTCTACAAAGGGCAGAGACAAGCAGACCTGGTAGAATAGAGGAAACTGTCAGATTATTCATGACAATGAATATATAATGTGACGATAAGATGAAATTAAAAGTAAATACTACATTAAAATAAAAAGGCGAATGAAACGTAAGTTTGGAAAAAGGTAGATAGATGCCGTAAACAAAAATCTATCTCTTATGAATAAATGTTTGCATACATTTTTTTCAAATAAATGAAAATTTTAATTCAATACAGTTAAAAAATTTATTTAAGTTTTATTACTTTCAAACAATGCAATGCCATACAATACAATATTTTGTTAAAATTGCCGTAATGCTTTATAAAATAAAATTTAATTAAAATAACTACATATAGATTGTGCAATGTGACTAATTTAGTTAAGTGTCCAGGTATAGAAAGATGGATTACAGATAAAGGAGGCCATAAATCAGGATGAAAGTAGAAACCAGAAAGTAATCTGTTTATGGGACTCGAGGGAGCCATTACATCCCGAGCCTGGACACAATTGATTCCACTTTGGTCTTTAATAGCTGCCTAAGGGTAGTTAATTCAAGCCAGAAGGGTTTATCGTGATTGGAGAACATTTTCTGCTAAGTTTTTATTTTTTTTTATTATTATTCCACACAAGCAGTTTTTAAAAATATTTGTTATCTAGTTAATTGATTTTTATTAATTTATTTAACAAAGTTGTAACCTGACGGATGACTTCTGATTTTACTGTTTAAGGATATGAAATCATCATTAATTCTGCCTTACGACAGTTATCAGCTGAAATCATTACATAAGTATATAAAAACGTTTCCAAACTTACAACAATTACTACTGCTCAAGTAGCAAGATATATAGGACAAAGAATCAAGATAATTTTGAATTTATTTTTATTTCAAATACCTTTGTGAAGAAAATATCTTAAATATTTGTCATGTATTTTTTCAAAATAAATTTATTTTAATTTTATAGGAACATTCTACAAAATATTTTTAAGGTAAAAAATTCTTTGACCATGCTTAACACTTTTTAAAATGAAGGAGAGCAATCCTTCATTTCATCACAAAAGGTTTGAACATGTCAGGAATAACTTCATACAAGTGATAGCATGTCACTTTGTGTCAATTAAGTGATAACATTTGCTTTCATGCAAAAGCTGTTTTCGTGTTGTATATTATGTTGAACATCTAACTTAATGTGTAGGTATGTTCTCAGCTGACTATAATGAATTCAGCATAATGATAATGAATTATTTTTTTCGATTAATTAATATGAAAATATTATATGACTTATTAAAAATAATATGATAATGAATTATATTTTTATACCTGTTTTCTTAAAGAGAATTTCATTAGATTCATCTGATACTTTTTAAGAATCAACTTCGATTGAATTTGATAAATCCAATTTTAATTCAGTAAATTTTCAACATCTACATAAAGCTTTGATGCAAAACTTGTTTACTGAAAAACATCAGTAGTGGTTTTTTGACAGATGATATTAATACAAACATTTTTTTAAAAATATTTCAAGATATACAACACAAAAACTTTAAGTTTTAACTGTATAATAACTGCAGTATAACTCCAATTATCCAAATCAATTGAGATCAGGCCCTGTTTAAATAAATAAAAATTCAGATAAATAAAAACTCAGTTGATTTGTGAGCCAAAGAAACCTGATTTATTAAAAATTTGGCAACATTTTGCTGACCAATTTATTGTCCTCATTCAAACCTACAAGTATAATAGACAAAATTAACATCCACGTCATAAAAAATCATAACAAAAATAATATAAAATCAAAAACATTACAATGCACATTTAAGTTGATACTAATAAATTAACACAACAACACAAATAAATTAAATAGTTAAAAAACACATTATAAAACGTGATAGTTTATGATAATAAAAACTATAGACAATTAATTATAATGTGTCTAAAAATGTGCATTGTAATGCTTTTGATTTTATATTAATTTTGTTGTGAATTTTTATGACATAGATGTTAATTTGGTCTATTATACATGTAGGGCTGAATAAAGACAACAATTTAGCCGTCAAAACGTTGCAAAATTTTTAATAAATCAGGTTTTGTTGATTCACGCATCAACTGAGTTTTTATTTAACACAATTTTGTTGTAAGTCTACACCTCGTCAAAAATTCAAATAGTTGGATTTTTTAAAAAAGGATATCTTTTAAATAATTACTGTATGTGTGTTGAAAATGAGAAAAAAACAATATTTTCAAGAAAAAGGTCTATTAATTAATTAAATAAAAAGGCAACACTTTTACATATAAGTTGTACTGTAATAACAATTATAGTATGTACTGTATGTACAGTACTGTAAGTGAGAGTAATTGCATGCTGAATATCTTGGGCAAAGTAAGTTATTTGACTGCCTTAATTCGTTTTTGGTCAGCTCATTCGAGCATTCGCTCAACAGTGTGAAGTTGTATATGGTCACAGTAAGCCTGATGCTTCATCCACTTCAAAGCAGTTTGAAGGCCGGAAAATGTTTCACTAACTTTTTCAATTTTGACATTAGGGTAATCTCATTCTTCAACTCTTTCTCCTACCACACTTTTAATAAGTTCATCATTTAGGATTTGATCATAGGAATCTACTAATGACTTCTCACCACTTAAATATAATTCCGTGACACTGTGTCTGAACTTTAAATTTCTTAACAAGCCGTTACTTTCTTTAAAGTATGAACAAGCAAGCTTCTGAGCTAAGATCTTAATTTGTTCACAAAGAATTAGACCCGAATTGGGTTTCCCAATAGAATGTTGTTAATCACTTAAACAATAGTTTATGACTATCCGAACTTTGAATTTAGTAAATTTGTTAAAACTTACTGAGACAGAACGTTTTCGATCACTATATGCCGATCGTCATCAGTGTCTTCTGCTGGTGACGGTTTTGAAGGTAGGTTTTCGATAGTATCGAAGAGTGTGTGATTTGTATTGTGTTTGTTCATTTAATATGTTTGTACTTTGTGTTTTTGTGTGTCTGTAAATTTCATATTGTTCTAGTGTGTTGAGATGTGGTCCTTTTTTGTTGATGTGTAGGATTTCTAGTTTATGGTAAATGTCTGTGTATTTATGTCCTGTATCTTTTATGTGGTTGTAAAATGTTGGTGTTCTGTTTGTGTTCTTCGACTCTTTGTTTAAAGCTGCGACCTGTTTGTCCAAACAGAGACAAACATTTTACAACCACATAAAAGATACAGGACATAAATACACAGACCTATACCATAACCTAGAAATCCTACACATCAATAAAAAAGAACCCCATCTCAACACACTAGAACAATATGAAATTTACAGACACACAAAAACACAAAGTACAAACATATTAAACGAACAAACACAATAAAATCACACATACTCTTCGATACTATCGAAAACCTACCTTTAAAACCGTCACCGCTTGACCCAACATCTCCAAGCAGAAGACACTGATGAAGATCGGCACATAGTGATCGAAAACGTTCTGTCTCAGTAAGTTTTAACAAATTTACTAAATTCAAAGTTCGGATAGTCATAAACTATTGTTTAAGTGATTAATAAGATTCACCGAATGTAATGGACTATAAAATTCAAGAATGTTGTTGCAAAAACCACTTGAAAGCGCTGTTTTCTAATTCTTTATTTGTTGCTGCCTTCATTGAATTTCTTGAAGAACTTTCATATTCATTTTCAAGCACTAACAAGACTTTTAAAAGTATAGGCTTGGTCTTTTTAATGTCTAAAATCGCTGATTGACCGACACCGTACTACTCAGTCAACTGTTTACTAGTAACTCCTTTATCTGATTAATCTATAATATTTAGTTTATCTGCTAATGATAAGGTAACTTGTTTTCTTTTAGGAACTTTTTAGTATTTTTATTGTTTTTAATTTGCTTTTTGTGAAAAAGTTGGTGTATTTTTTTTATACTAAAAGCTTTTTGTTGAAATGAAATTTATTGTGTCTTTGACTGAAAAAAAAAATAATATAAAGAAAAAAGTGCACAAACTGTTAGTCCTACAACTATCTAATTGTACATGAAAACTTAAATAATTATCTAAATATGACACACACAAAAATAATAATAAAAGGGAATTAGAATAGGAAAAAGAGAACTAACCCAACTATACAACTTCTAAACCAAAGTAAAGATTCTTCTGGGGTACTATGGGCTTGTTTTGCTCAGACATAGTAAGTGTTAGCTTTGGACGAAATCAGGATTAAGTAATTTTTTGCCCTTATGACAGAATGATCAAACTTCATGAAATAATCACACGATTGAAGTCAAGAATTAAAATAGCAAAAAAATTTTCATGTAGGACTGGAAAAACTATGAGACAATTTGTATGAGAAATACAATTTCAAAAAGAGTAGAAATGCTAAAAAAAAAGAATATATTAATTTAAAAAAAAGTCAAGTTTAAATGATGATCAGAGATGGTTTCCAGCTTTTGTACACTAATCACTTAAACTGGAATTGAATTATATCATGATGATTATGGCGAATATAATGATAATGATAACAAATTATATAGATTGTTTATAACTATACTGATTGGCTTTAGTTGTGAGATAAAAATAAGTAATTTTTTATTTGTATAAAAACTAATACATTTGAACCTAATAAGGACTTACCAAACTTATTAATACAGACTGTTATAGTTCTGTTATTCATCCAATGTATAACAGCTTCTTTAAGTAGCATTTTTAATTTAAAATCCTCATTAAAGGAATGTTAATACACAAAATTTATCCCATATCAGAAAACTAACTTCCTGTTATTTTGACATGACATAAAATAACTTTTGTACTACAAAATATAGATGAACACAGGCTAAAGTAAGGAAAACATATAATTTTGGCAAGAAATCAAGAGACAATGTCTGTTCCACACTCTGCTGAAATTAATGGCTTGTTTAAGTAATGAGAGAAGAGAACAAAAACATACTCAAATATCAAGACCACTAAGTTCTAATTTCACACTCTGAACTTTCTAAAACAAAAAAACTTTAATGTTATCATATTATTCTCTAATCTTAAATTTAATTTTCATTAAATATTTAGTGCGATAATTGTATTAAGGACAAATAGGCAGGACCAAAGATTTAATTTGCGGTGATTCTCTCTTTAAAGAATGTGATTCAACCCCTACTGGGGTTCAAGACCTTTTATAGCACTTAGATACCCATGTAATGTGCTTTTTATGTTATTTTGGTTCTCGAGTACCAATAATAACCTAAAATTAGGCAGTCAATTCGATCTTCAGGTACAAACATGAGCATTAGATGGGAAGATCGTTATGGTTTCCCCCATGATGTAATTACATGACATAAGTAGGGTACTCCAAATTGTCATGATATCTACTTAATGTAGAATATCTACTTAATTTTTTCAAAGATTGACGATCAGAGAAACTAATCTCAAGATTTAAATTCATGTCCAGCTAATTAATCAACTGAAATAACCTCAACAACTTACACGAAAAAAAACTTTTGAGAATAATTATTGCAGAGTACTGAAAAGTTCTGAGATTCAACCTCACCCAACAGACAGCATGGAAAATCACAAGGGTTTTCATCTCAGATCTACTGCGCATATTTTCTCTAAAGAAAAGCAAAGGAAAACCAAACTGCTTGTCAAAGTTGATCATTATTAGCCAACATATGGTGAACACATGAACAACTGTTTAGATTTGAAGTGGTCTTATAATTAACCTCTTATTAATGAGTTATAACACCAATAGTGCTCAAACTTAAGAAAAGAAGTCGCATTGCCTTTTGTTGAATGATTGCAGAACAAACTTAAAAAGTTGGGTAGAGTCATAATATCGACGTTGTTTTCCAATCTGTTGGCAGAAGATAGTCTTTTAATTAGTTGGCTAAGGAACCTATAGACAAAGAAGAAAGTACTAATGTCGTATACAATATTCCATGTATTGACTGTGATTGTAGTTATATAGGTCAATTTGGTAAAGTTTTAGAACAGAGAATCAAGGAACATAACTCTTATTGCAAAAATAATAGAGAAAGGTCTGCATTATTCAACCACATGAGAGAAACCGGTGGTCATGGCTTTGATTTTGACGGAGTTAAAATTTTGGATAAAGACACCAACAAAAAAAAGATTACTGTCAGAAATGATTTATATAAATAAGTATGAAAAGTGTTAATATAGTTACAGATACTGATTATTTGAAAAGAGTATTTTAATAGCTTTTCAAATTGATCAAATGATATTGTGACTAGCACCGGTTCATGTGATTGATTGAACTACTGTCAATTTTTTGTAACTTGCTGTTGCTTGTATCAGTACCGGTATGAACATGAAAGTGTAAACCTGGATTGCTTTTGACTAACTGAAGTTTGATTGCATTTTTGGGTTTCATCCAGTCCTTGTACGTTTGAAATTGTGTTTCAACTTGCAATTTAATGTGAATCTAATGTTAAATTACAATTATTGTTTTATGTTTAAAGATTTGAAAACTTAAAAAGAACCACCTAAAATGTGACCAAAATGTTGCTTGAATAATATTAAAATAATAATCTCGGCATTGATCTTCGTTTGAGTTCAATTTATTATTAAGTATATTGTTTTGTGAGTTCATGTGCAGCTATTTATTTATTTTACTCACAAACCAGCTAAATTATTATAGATTTGAATGTTTATTATTTTTTTAAATGATTATATTTGAAATTAAAAAAGGTACTTTTAAAATATTTTAAGCAGTTTATTTATACTAAATTGAACTGCCTTCTCAACATCGATAAGATGACTTTTTAAATCTGCATAGGCCCTCTTAATTTAAATCATAGGAAGAATATTAGATTTATGTAGAAAACCAACAGTTATTATTACTAAGTGTTTAGAGAAAATAGAGTGTGAATGTAATACCATATTATAAGAATACTCTATGATATGCATGCATGCGCATGTGCTCGCACACACACACACACAGACACACACACACACACACACACACACACACATTTACTCTAACACTCACTTTCTGGAATTCAAAATTGATATTGTGTCACCTCAACTAAAATCTACCAAACAGCTGATTGATTAAAAGGAAAGTAGAGTTGTGTGTTAGCTCCTAACATCAATATGTCACAGTTTACAGTGGCACTCAACTTGATTGCATCTGCCTCAATCATTGACAACATCTGTTGTATCATGAAAGGGATAGCCATTTTCAGGATCACTCTTTCATCTTTGCAGAGAACAGAAAATTACCATTTCTCAAAATTGTCAAAATTTTAAAAATATTGTATGCAGTTTTTTATAAAAACTTGATATTTAAAAAAATTATAAAATATTTCTTTAATAACTACAAGATAAAATACTATTGGAAAGATTGTTTTTCAAAATCAATTTTAAAACATATATATATATATATATATATATATATATATATATATATATATATATATATATATATAGTAATTGTTTTTTTTTAATATTTCAGCTATATTGTAAAATGCTTTTTAGTTACAAATGAAGTTAAATGTCTGATAAAAATCTTAATATAATATAAGAGAGACCATTTTTCCAAATCAAAATAATAGTATTGTTGCAGTTTTTGTGTTGTAAATATTGAGGTTTTCTTGTCCCTGACTCACAGCATTGAATAATGCGCTACATGTCTACAGAAAATATCAGTAAGCAGTGGTTATTTTACCAAGTTAATACCAGTTAAGTGTATTGTATTGTATTGTATTGTATTGTCAAAGTAATAGTAATTACTCTCTTAAATTTACAAAAAATCTTTCCAGTCTGTTGCCAAATATTTACTAATGTTAAAAGTTTTAGTTTCAAAAGTTTTTAACAAAATTGGGAAGAACTGCAAACATAACAAAATAATTTTAAAAAAATAAACTAAATTTAAGTTTAAACAATTTTACTGTTTATGGTTTATGGTTAGATTTGGTTTAAGAATGTCAATCCACTAAAAATATCTCATCAATATAAAAATTTATCAAGAAAAAAAAATTTGTTTAACCTAAATTTACTTGTCATTTTAAGCTATTAATTGTGTTTGTGGATATAGATTCATGGCTACTTTGTTCAATAAGCCAAGATTAGTAAAACCAAAAATATTAAAACTAATATTAATCGATACCATCTTCATATGAGTAATAGTATTGAACTAAAAACACTTGTACATATGTTACACTTGCCTATAGTAGCACTTACTCTTATAATTGTTGAGGACAGCCGTTTCGGGAGATGTGACCCATAGTCAACTCAGACCGTCATGGTCTAACAATTATGATCCTCAACAATTATAAAATTAAGGTACTATAGGCAAGTGTAACATATTTACAAGTGTTTTTAATTAAAACTAAATTATTATGAAATTATAAAAAGGTAATTATCAATTTAAGAGAGATTAAAACAACATAGTGTTTATAAAACAGTGAAAGATGTTAGTATAATTTTTACAAACTTTTGAATAGACCTGTTTCATTAACAAGATTTTGAACGTTTATCAGAATATTACAAGAAATCCTTATTGAATCACAGATTTTAGAATTCATTGAAAATTCAAAACTGATGCTGAGACATGATGACTACAATTATTCTACACACTCCAAGTGTAGACTAAAAGTGAATGAAACTTTAAGCAGAAATTCATAGATTCACTTGGAAGAAATCATAATTGCTTAAACTGACAGTTTATTTGTTAACATTAATAAACCTTTTAAAGCCTATCACTTAAACTATCTCTGTATTGATTTATTTTATTTTTTTTCCCTGTCTGCTTTTAGGCTTTCCAGAAACTTAAACACAAGTTGTGTCCCAAAAGTAAGTTTATTTTGTTTCAGCTGTCATTGTTTGCATATTTGGTGATAAGCCATCATCACTATCCCTCTTTAATATGAGGTAAATGCACAAAGCAGTTTAAAACAAAATTTAACTGGAAAGAATCTACCCTCCTGACTTTAACTTGTGAAGAAGATATAATGTTACCGAAATGATTAAAACTAAAATGGAGTATTTGTCTTAGAGGCTTTTAATGAAGTTTATGAATCTTATTTGTCTACTTATAGTTCTGTACAGGAGTGGGAGATGATTTTTGTATATTCTGCAAGAACCAAGTCAATTCCTACTGAGGTCGAGAGAGAAAAATATAATTTTAGTTAGATACTTTTTATTTTATAATTACAAATAATATGCATACGTAGACCTATATATATTTGTCAGAATAAAAATATTGAGTGGTAAAATAGAAAGCAAATTTCCTTGCAATTTACCATTTTCCCCTCTATACAGTATATTTTGTTGGACTATTATTTTTGTTTCTTACTATTTATTCGCTTCCTTTTTTTTTCGTTTCTAATTTATTAAGTTGATGTAGGTCTATAATTTCTCATTCCATTTATCTGTTGTAGTGGTTCATTATTGCAAAGAATCTTTTTTTAATAATTTTATTTACATCTTTAAGTAACAATTTTCTAGCTTTGGGAGGTTGGCTCAGAGCAAAAATGCTGGATTTTAAACATGTAGTTTTTCAGTTTGAATCCGACTGAGGCATCAACTTTTTTTAAATTTAATTAATGAATAATTATTTGAAAAAACTTTATTAAAATTAACTATCATCCATTATAAGTTGAAAAGAATGTATTTCAACTTGAATGCATGAAGAAAATGTATTTTTTTAACAATTTAAAATTTGTACAATATATATATATATATATATATATATATATATATATATATATATATACAATATATAGGCCTATATAATTATAAATAAATATATATATATATATATTTCTTTTGAATTGTATAATTCAACAAATTATTCTTGTATTTATATTTTCTCTTATTTTTCATGATTACAAGAAAAAAATAATTTTTGTGCTCTGAAACAATTGTTCCTCGTTTAGTGGCATGACTAAGTTTAATCACATAGTGCATTTATCTCCTTGGCGAGGTTTATCAGGCTGGCTGACAGCTCCTCTGCGCCCTTATTTAGTCTCTGAGGAAGCCGGTAAAGTAAACATCCGCACAAATATCAGTAACAGCTTTGTTTCAGCCATCGTCAGAATCGGATTTACCACTGCTTGTAACATGACCTCCAAGTCTAATCAAGGCTTACCCTCTTCTCTCTCTTTCCACTTCCTTTCCCCTCTCTGGGTGTGTCTTTATGACTGTAGGACTGGGTAAAGAAATGCTTACCAAGTGTAGGACCAAGTGTAGTTGAAACCAGGCGCGTATCCAGCGACTTGCTTTGGGGGGGCGATCGATGCATTATATATATATATATATATATATGTGTGTGTGTGTGTGTGTGTGTGTGTGTGTGTGTGTGTGTGTGTGTGTGTGTGTGTGTGTGCGCGCGCGCGCGTGCGTGTATGTAAAAACATAGAACAGAAAAAGTTCTTTTTACGCTTGCGTTAGAAATCGGTAATGTGATAAAGATTCGTAGCAAATTAGACTTTTTAATAAATAATTATTCCAGTTTCGATAACACTTATGGCTAGAGAATATTATTAATTTCATAATAAGCTATTATTATAAAAATGATTTATTAATTAATATAAGTAGTTATTCTTCCAACACGAACAATTCCGGAGTCAACTGCGAATATTACGCTTGCAAAATTACGTATTGAAAATCATATGTTCGAGACTAAGCTTCACTAGCGCTATCTGTCGTTAAAACGTTTAGACGTTTACGAGGGTATGTCGAGGAAACGCGTCACATTTTCAAATTAAAAATTAAAATTTTATTTTTTATTTACAATAAAAGACGAATTAACTTAAGTAAAAGTCTAATTTAATAGAAAGTCCTAATTTAATAATATATTGTCGATTTTTAACCCAAAGTTTTTGAGGGTTGGGGGGCGATCGCCCCATCGCCCCCCCCCTTGCGCCTGGAAACAGATACTGCTTAGAATAACTTACGTCAAATGCCAACAAAATAATATTGCCAAAGAAAGTAAATACAATTATCTTAAACGGATCCTCCTGGCTAAAGCAGAACACAATCTACGCTCCAAAGTCATGCCTCAGAGACTTATTATAGTGAACAATAGTTGGTAAGAAAAAAATAAATAAATAAAACGAATAATGAGTTCCATGTAATGCCCACGTGCTATCACCAGACTATTCCATAACACTTTCCCAGAGGTTGTCAGAAAATAATTCTTTTTTATTAAAAATCGTCATCCCTTCTTTCCAATTACAACTATTTATCTTCTTTCTAATCATAGCTCGAATCACTATTTATCTTCTTTCTAATCATAGCTCGAATAACTATTTATCTTCTTTCTAATCTTAGCTCGAATCATTATTTATCTTCTTTCTAATCTTAGCTCGAATCGCTATTTATCTTCTTTCTAATCATAGCTCGAATCACTATGTATCTTCTTTCTAATCTTAGCTCGAATCACTATTTATCTTCTTTCTAATCATAGCTCGAATCACTATTTATCTTCTTTCTAATCTTAGCTCGAATCACTATTTATCTTCTTTCTAATCTTAGCTCGAATCACTATTTATCTTCTTTCTAATCATAGCTCGAATCACTATGTATCTTCTTTCTAATCTTAGCTCGAATCACTATTTATCTTCTTTCTAATCTTAGCTCGAATCACTATCTATAGAGCTTACCAAATATCCCTTTAACGGTGTGACGACACGTCGATGTAGCTGTTACTGTAGCCTCTATAGCTGTAGCCTTCGTTGTGTGATGATCGTGCTAATTCAGTGCTATATTTGTTTGTGCTATCAGTTTGTTTTCTATAATGGAACTTACTGTAACTAACAAAGGTAAACAGTGCTCCCTCTATGACGGCTACTCTTATAACTTTAAATTTGGAGGGAACTATATTCTGGCGATGTTCAAAGCAGAGGTCACAAATGTGTCGAGGTAACATTAAAAGTAAAAATGGCGAGGTCTTGGCTACGAGTGGATATCAATGTGTCGCTATAGGTGGGGGTACGGCGTCCCGCCTAGCCTGGAAAGCGCGGTAAGTCCCAGCCGGCGTCTGGAGGGCTAGACAAGCTGTAGCGATCCCTGGCAAGTGGCTTGGGATCACGGGCCCGCGACCATTCAGGGCTTCGGAGCTTCATTGCCAAAAATGGTACCACGGGTCATGTACTCAGCCCACGGAGGTTCTGTCCTCCGGGTACATGGATTGAGGAAAGGTTTCGTGGGGGTAGTGGTTTCACATGCTAGGGTAGACTCTCCGTTTTCTTCTTATAATGTGTATTTCCGGGAGGAGGATTAAAGTCGCGAGGCTAGGTATCCTCCTGCCACTCTCTTCTTCTTCTTTGTCTATTTTCTACTTTTTCTGTCATTTCTATTATACACATCTCAGCACACTGTCGCTATAGGTGAAGCACGTTTGGAGGTAAAGAAAAGTCTTTAATCGGCGAAGAAGCGGGCCCGGGAAGAAGTTACGGCTGTCTCGAAAATCTACAATCAGGAGTTAGGTGAGCTTCACAGCAGAGGCTACGAATTCGTAACGCAGATTCCAGCTCCGCTTACTATAAAGAAAATTCTGCAACAGCAAAGGAGTAAAGGGTGCTTGGATATATATTCTCAAAAACCAGGCAGTGAGATGTTGACAGAGTTTTTTGGTTATTTCGTTGAAAATTGAATGGAAAGTGAGCGACACGATATAAAGCTATGGATCTGTTACAATAGGGGGCATGGTCCACAAATTCTGTTGAAGGTTGGAACAATAAACTTAATAGTATGTTTCAAAGATCTCATTCCAAGATCAAAGAACTGATCCATTGTTTAAAGACTAAAGCCGAAAACTCAGCGTCCATGTTTAGGAAAATTCATTTAAACATGGATGGAAAGCGAAGAAAAACTCAAGTATAAGAAAATGGATGAAGTTATTAAAAAAACGATCAAGAATTATGAAGATACTTGTGATATAAGGGCTTGTCTCCGCACTCTCTCCTACCTACAAAAGGTTGACTAAGAAAACAGTCATGAAAAAATCAAAAGAAATAACAATAATTTAAAACACATAAATATTTAAAAAATGGCGAAGCTTTCTTAAGACTGATTAAGAAAGATGACAGTCATGAAAAACAAAAAAAATTTAAACAGTATAAATATAGAAAAAAGTTGGCAATGCATAAACATTAAAAAAAATAACAAAGCTTTCCCAAAGCTGATTTTAAACACGCCTAAATGATAGAAATGTATTACTATCATTTAGTCAGTCCTAAGACTGGATAAAGTGTTATGGAAATCAGACCTAGATATTTGAATACGTTTAAACATCCGTAAGAATAAACAGAGAGGAATACTCAGGCGCTTTTGACGCGACACCATCTGATCAGTGCATAAGTTATGACTTGAACGCATTTCTTTCTCTTCCTTGGTTGAATTCGTTGTCCCATTCACTCCCATGGCATTTAGTATAACTAACACGTTATTCATAATCTACTTATTGATTTCCTAACAGTAAAAACATTGTTTAGAATGCCTTATTATTTTTCTAATTGTTAACAGGTTAATCAGAATTTCCTCAATTTTTTATAACCATTAACAGTTTAGTTAGACTTTTCAAAACCTTTGTCAACCATTAACAGGTCAATTAGGATTTTCACCACTATTGCCAACCATTAACAGTGGCGTACCAACTATATTAATAGACAAAAAACCACCACTTACTGATGTTTCTTAGCAGACGTGTTTTGCACTAGATCAGTGCATTGTTCAATGCATTAGCTTGGTCACGGACAACACTGTTGTTCAGGTGTGTTGTATTATTGCGAGTCTGTGGTGTTTGGTGTTCTGTGATGTGTTGCTCATACTCGACAACCCAGTAAGTTTTATATTCGACACCACAGAACACCAATACACCACAGACTAACAATAATACAACACACCTCAGCAACAGTTTTATCCTTTACTCACAGCATTGAACAATGCACTGATCTAGTGCGAAAGGCGTCTGCTGAGAAACATCAGTAGGTAGTGTTTTTTTTTCAAAGTGAATTAAGTGTTATACATTAATAACAAAAGGTTCAAGATGTGCAATTCAAAAACTGCAAGTATTAACAGGTTGATTAAGAATGTCCACCGTTCTTGCTAAACATTAATAGGTTATTTAGAAATTCCCCAATTTTACTACCCGCTTCAGGTTGATTAAAACGCCTTCAAATTTTGAAATAGTCAAAATATTCTGTAATTTCTTCAATTTTTCCAACAGTTACCACGTTGTTTACTATTTTCTCATCTTCTAACCAACTACCTAGACTTGTTCTTTGTAATGGTTTTCCCCCTCTAAAACTCACCCCTCTCTTGTAACATTAGTCTTTTTTCAGGCTAAATCTATTTAGTTGACAATAAATTGGAGGACAACACCCCTTCTGATTTCAAACCCATCTGTCTCTTGTCTTCTCACAATCTTCTATACTTCACTTAGACTTTGATTCGTTTCTACACGTAACGAACACCTAGAGTGTTTACATTTTTCTTCTTCACGACTAGTTTTTCAAGCCTTTTCACTGTTAATTTGAAGTTAACAAGATAAAAATTCTTGACTTTTTACGCTCTGTAATAACAATATTTCACCTTTTTAAATAATAAAGTTTGCATTTTTAACTTAAAATAATATTGATAGTGCAACGTCTAACTTTTATGGCGGTACTTCAAAAGACACATCTTTGTGAGCTTACGCTTTGTTGGCAAAAATACCCAAATTTAAAATCAGCTGTTTTTAGTAGAAACAAAAGTTTATACAGTTCGGTTTGAAAGGTTGGGTTTTGTATTTGCTGGCGGAAAATAATTAACCAAGTTGAGACTGGGGAGGGAGTTTAATTTGACAGTGTTGAGGAAGGGATCTAAATTGAAGAGTTTAGGGGTTGCATACCCCATTTTATGTTCTCATTCTTCAACGCACGATTAGTTATTTTTATGAACAACAGTAAATTTAGGTCATCATAACTTCCTCTAAAAGGTTTTTCCAATTCCTTTTATTAGCTCACACTCTCCTTATATATTGTGTATCTTGTAGGCCTTCAAATTTTCAATCGTTATTAAAATACAATTTTATTCATCCAATCACGTTCAAATACATTTATTTATTGGATGACAATTGATGTTAACGCAGTTTTTTCAAGTATTTATTCAATAATTAAATTATAAAAATTTTTTGGGTATCTGGGTCGAATTCGAACTGAGTATCATCATGTTCAAAGTCTAGCGCTTTTGGTACTGAGCCAATTTTACCACAGTTAGAAGTGTATTTCTCAAAGAGGAATATGAATTTTTCTTTTGCCCTCATTTGGTTGTCGTCGAAACCTTCATTGCACAACCTTAAATTGTTGCCATGGTTACCACACATTACCATAATTAATGCTCTAGGATTAAAAATTAATTAAAAGAATAAAATAAACAAACAAATTGGATTAACGGCATCGAACCTTGCTTCACAAATAGACAATGCGAAAAGAAAGCGAAATGAAACTACATAACAATACAAGCAACAAAAAAAGCGTATAGAATGTAACAAACAAAAATAATAGTCCAACACTATACATAGTAGGGCAAATGGAAAATTGCAAAGAAATTCGTTTTTATTTTGCCACTTAATAGCCCATTATTTGTCTGACATATTATATTTATATTATATTCATATTTATATTAGTTGTAATTATAAAATAAGAAGAAACAAAAATATTTTTTTGCTAAAATTAGGAATTGACATTTTAAAAAAAATTGTATTTCTTGTTTATAACTAAAGCGTTAAATCAAGTTGACTACCATCGGCTACGGAAAACTTGCAAAGAGTAAGGAATATTACGAGATAGGATTATGGAAGGCATCAAACTTTGATCTGGGAAACAGGGAAAGAGTGTGGCAAACCTAAAGAAAGTCCTCTCTCTGCCGAGATTATAAGTAGATATGTTAGTAAAAAAAAGTCTTTATGTGGAATAAATATAGATCTATGAGAGTAAGATAATAGTCATTGTACTGGACATTGAACCAAATGAGGGAACGCAGATAGTACTCTTACATGAAATAGTCCTGATATCTATCTGGGGGAGGGGGGATGTCTACACTACATAAAAAGTATATGGCTGACAGAGTGAGTTAGGTCTGATGTTTGTACATACGCCAAACCTCACTCTCAGTAGGTGAGGCTATCGGCTGAAGGATGGTATAATATCTATGACATATATATATATATATATATATATATATATATATATTATTAATAATATTAATTGAGTATTTTATAAATGAAACACCAACGAAATACGTTTTGTGGAAGATGAAATGCAAATCACTGATGAGTCATATTCGGTCGTTACAATAACACGTAAAAATAGGCATTGGAAGTTTTGTAGCTGTTCCAATATGACATAAGAGAAAACTGCCGACGATAGACTAGTTTTAGAGTAAATAGGGCGAGAGTTATAGGTCCAGTTAGAACACGCAGAGGAAATTGTTACGCACGCAGTAACAAATGCAAAATCATCACAAAATGTGTGGGAACAATAATTACACATTTATATTTGCCATTTCCTTTTATACTGACATTTATATACATTTCGTTTACTTTACAAATTGTATAACTCTCGTTATTTAGGCAGCGTGAGAGTCGCTTTGCCTAACTCTTGCCCCTTTGGCAACGTGACAATAGCTTTGTCTAACTTTTGCCCCTTAGGCAGCGTGACAATCGCTTTGTCTAACTCTAGTCGTTCAGGCAGAGTGACAATCGCGTTGTCTAACTCTGGTCGTTCAGGCAGAGTGACAATCGCGTTGTCTAACTCTAGTCGTTCAGGCAGAGTGACAATCGCGTTGTCTAACTCTGGTCGTTCAGGCAGAGTGACAATCGCGTTGTCTAACTCTAGTCGTTCAGGCAGAGTGACAATCGCGTTGTCTAACTCTGGTCGTTTAGGCAGCGGGTCAATCGCTTTGTCTAACTCTTGCCCCTTAGGGAGCGTGACAATTGCTTCGTCTAACTCTCGTCGTTTAGGCAGCGGGACAATCGCTTTGTCTAACTCTCGTCGTTTAGGCAGCGTGACAATCGCTTTGTCTAACTCTTGCCCCTTAGGGAGCGTGACAATTGCTTCGTCTAACTCTCGTCGTTTAGGCAGCGGGACAATCGCTTTGTCTAACTCTCGTCGTTTAGGCAGCGTGACAATCGCTTTGTCTAACTCTCGTCGTTTAGGCAGCGTGACAATCGCTTTGTCTAACTCTTGCCCCTTAGGGAGCGTGACAATTGCTTCGTCTAACTCTCGTCGTTTAGGCAGTGGGACAATCGCTTTGTCTAACTCTCGTCGTTTAGGCAGCGTGACAATCGCTTTGTCTAACTCTTGCCCCTTAGGGAGCGTGACAATTGCTTCGTCTAACTCTCGTCGTTTAGGCAGCGGGACAATCGCTTTGTCTAACTCTCGTCGTTTAGGCAGCGTGAAAATCGCTTTGTCTAACTCTTGCCCCTTAGGGAGCGTGACAATTGCTTCGTCTAACTCTCGTCGTTTAGGCAGTGGGACAATCGCTTTGTCTAACTCTCGTCGTTTAGGCAGCGTGACAATCGCTTTGTCTAACTCTCGTCGTTTAGGCAGCGTGACAATCGCTTTGTCTAACTCTTGCCCCTTAGGGAGCGTGACAATTGCTTCGTCTAACTCTCGTCGTTTAGGCAGTGGGACAATCGCTTTGTCTAACTCTCGTCGTTTAGGCAGCGTGACAATCGCTTTGTCTAACTCTTGCCCCTTAGGGAGCATGACAATTGCTTCGTCTAACTCTCGTCGTTTAGGCAGCGGGACAATCGCTTTGTCTAACTCTCGTCGTTTAGGCAGCGTGACAATCGCTTTGTCTAACTCTTGCCCCTTAGGGAGCGTGACAATTGCTTCGTCTAACTCTCGTCGTTTAGGCAGCGGGACAATCGCTTTGTCTAACTCTCGTCGTTTAGGCAGCGTGACAATCGCTTTGTCTAACTCTTGCCCCTTAGGGAGCGTGACAATTGCTTCGTCTAACTCTCGTCGTTTAGGTAGCGGGATAATCGCTTTGTCCATCTTTTGTTCCTTTATGCAAATAACAATCGTTTTGTCTAACTCTAGTCGTTCAGGCAGAGTGACAATCGCTTTGTCTAACTCTGGTCGTTTAGGCAGCGGGACAATCGCTTTGTCTAACTCTCGTCGTTTAGGCAGAGTGACAATCGCTTTGTGTAACTCTGTGTCGTTTAGGCAGCGAGGCAATAGCTTTGTCTATCTTTTGTTCCTTTATGCAAATAACAATCGCTTTGTCTAACTCTAGTCGTTCAGGCAGAGTGACAATCGCTTTGTCTAACTCTGGTCGTTTAGACAGCGGGACAATCGCTTTGTCTAACTCTCGTCGTTTAGGCAGAGTGACAATCGCTTTATCTAACTCTTGCCCCTTAGGCAGCGGGACAATTGCTTCGTCTAACTCTCGTCGTTTAGGCAGAGTGTCAATCGCTTTGTCTAACTCTAGTCGTTCAGGCAGAGTGACAATTGCTTTGTCTAACTCTGGTCGTTTAGGCAGCGGGACAGTCGCTTTGTCTAACACTCGTCGTTTAGGCAGGGTGACAATCGCTTTGTCTAACTCTTGCCCCTTAGGGAGCGTGACAACTGCTTCGTCTAACTCTCGTCGTTTAGGTAACGTGAAAATAGCTCTTGCCTCCAGGCAGCGTGATAACCGCCTTGTTAAACTGTGGTCGCTTAGGCACTGTGACTATAGCTTTGTCTAACTCTTGTCGCTTACTTAATTATACACATTAAAGAAATATTCTTAATTAAATTATTATAGACTGAGAACTTAAAAATATGTGAGACTAATTGTAAACATTATGAGTACGTTAGAAAGTTTGTGAAAATTTCAACTTAGATTTGAGTGGTGGGTTATAACTAAAGTGTAATATTTTTAGCATTTACGAGAGGAAAGGAGGAATTGTTCATCGTAAAGTCAGTCATTGTCTCGTTGATTGGCTGTACTGACGAGCAACGAGTAGTCTGTAAATAATAGGTCTACTGTCTACAGGATCGAACTCCATATAAACTCCATATCCAATAGTTAACGACAAGCTCCAAACATTATTAAATACAAAGCCGATCGATTTCGTCACTCGTTTGAAATGGGGCAGTCGGCAAAACGTCAGTAATTCGGGCTTCGATATTTCTGACTGCATTTTCAAAACTTCTATATTGGAACAGCTACAAAACTTTCCTTTGCCTTTTTGTTACGTGTTATTGTAACGACAGGATTTGACTCATCAGTGATTTGCATTTCCTCTCCCACAAAACGTATTTCGTTGGTGTTTCATACTTCATGCATTAAAGTGTTCAGTACCTTCTGGGGAAGGGGGTAGCTGAAGAGAGGGTTTTGGACATTCTAGGGAGATTGAAAAATAATTTATACTTTCAAGCCCAAATAAAAAAATTAAATGCTATTTTTTACCTAGTCTAACGCTAGAAATTAGACACTAGTTCACAAATTAGTCTATTATACGTGTTCTTAATTTAATTCCATTATAAATTTATAAAATACTCAATTAATATTAATATATATAATTTATATCTTAAATACAAGAATAGTTATAATTTATATATTATTCTAATATTTAAAGTTATATAAAAAGAAGTTGAAGTTATTTAAAGTGATTAAAGAAAACGTATCACCATATAATATATATATATACACACACACACACACACACACACACACACACACACACACACACACACACACACACACACACACACACACACACACACACACACACACACCACACACACACACACACACACACACACACACACACACACACACACACACACACACACACACACACACACACACACACACACACACACACACACACACACACACACACACACACACCACACACACACACACACACACACACACACACACACACACACACACACACACACACACACACACACACACACACACACACACACACACACACACACACACACACACACACACACACACACACACACACACACACACACACACACACACACACACACACACACACACACACACACACACACACACACACACACACACACACACACACACACACACACACACACACACACACACACACACACACACACACACACACACACACACACACACACACACACACACACACACACACACACACACACACACACACACACACACACACACACACACACACACACACACACACACACACACACACACACACACACACACACACACACACACACACACACACACACACACACACACACACACACACACACACACACACACACACACACACACACACACACACACACACACACACACACACACACACACACACACACACACACACACACACACACACACACACACACACACACACACACACACACACACACACACACACACACACACACACACACACACACACACACACACACACACACACACACACACACACACACACACACACACACACACACACACACACACACACACACACACACACACACACACACACACACACACACACACACACACACACACACACACACACACACACACACACACACACACACACACACACACACACACACACACACACACACACACACACACACACACACACACACACACACACACACACACACACACACACACACACACACACACACACACACACACACACACACACACACACACACACACACACACACACACACACACACACACACACACACACACACACACACACACACACACACACACACACACACACACACACACACACACACACACACACACACACACACACACACACACACACACACACACACACACACACACACACACACACACACACACACACACACACACACACACACACACACACACACACACACACACACACACACACACACACACACACACACACACACACACACACACACACACACACACACACACACACACACACACACACACACACACACACACACACACACACACACACACACACACACACACACACACACACACACACACACACACACACACACACACACACACACACACACACACACACACACACACACACACACACACACACACACACACACACACACACACACACACACACACACACACACACACACACACACACACACACACACACACACACACACACACACACACACACACACACACACACACACACACACACACACACACACACACACACACACACACACACACACACACACACACACACACACACACACACACACACACACACACACACACACACACACACACACACACACACACACACACACACACACACACACACACACACACACACACACACACACACACACACACACACACACACACACACACACACACACACACACACACACACACACACACACACACACACACACACACACACACACACACACACACACACACACACACACACACACACACACACACACACACACACACACACACACACACACACACACACACACACACACACACACACACACACACACACACACACACACACACACACACACACACACACACACACACACACACACACACACACACACACACACACACACACACACACACACACACACACACACACACACACACACACACACACACACACACACACACACACACACACACACACACACACACACACACACACACACACACACACACACACACACACACACACACACACACACACACACACACACACACACACACACACACACACACACACACACACACACACACACACACACACACACACACACACACACACACACACCACACACACACACACACACACACACACACACACACACACACACACACACACACACACACACACACACACACACACACACACACACACACACACACACACACACACACACACACACACACACACACACACACACACACACACACACACACACACACACACACACACACCACACACACACACACACACACACACACACACACACACACACACACACACACACACACACACACACACACACACACACACACACACACACACACACACACACACACACACACACACACACACACACACACACACACACACACACACACACACACACACACACACCACACACACACACACACACACACACACACACACACACACACACACACACACACACACACACACACACACACACACACACACACACCACACACACACACACACACACACACACACACACACACACACACACACACACACACACACACACACACACACACACACACACACACCACACACACACACACACACACACACACACACACACACACACACACACACACACACACACACACACACACACACACACACACACACACACACACACACACACACACACACACACACACACACACACACACACACACACACACACACACACACACACACACCACACACACACACACACACACACACACACACACACACACACACACAACACACACACACACACACACACACACACACACACACACACACACACACACACACACACACACACACACACACACACACACACACACACACACACACACACACCACACACACACACACACACACACACACACACACACACACACACACACACACACACACACACACACACACACACACACACACACACACACACACACACACACCACACACACACACACACACACACACACACACACACACACACACACACACACACACACACACACACACACACACACACACACACACACACACACACACACACACACACACACACACACACACACACACACACACACACACACACACACACACACACACACACACACACACACACACACACACACACACACACACACACACACACACACACACACACACACACACACACACACACACACACACACACACACACACACACACACACACACACACACACACACACACACACACACACACACACACACACACACACACACACACACACACACACACACACACACACACACACACACACACACACACACACACACACACACACACACACACACACACACACACACACACACACACACACACACACACACACACACACCACACACACACACACACACACACACACACACACACACACACACACACACACACACACACACACACACACACACACACACACACCACACACACACACACACACACACACACACACACACACACACACACACACACACACACACACACACACACACACACACACACACACACACACACACACACACACACACACACACCATATATATATATTATATATATATACACACATACCACACACACACACACCACACACACACACACACACACACACACACACACACACACACACACACACACACACACACACACACACACACACACACACACACACACACACACACACACACACACACACACACACACACACACACACACACACCACACACACACACACACACACACACACACACACACACACACACACACACACACACACACACATATATATATATATATATAATATATATATGTACAAATACACACACACACACACACACACACACACACACAACACACACACACACACACACACACACACACACACACACACACACACACACACACACACACACACACACCACACACACCACACACACACACACACACACACACACACACAACACACATCACACACACACACACACACACACACACACACACACACACACACACACACACACACACACACACACACACACACACACACACACACACTCAAACACACACACACACACACACACACACACACACACACACACACACACACACACACACACACACACAACACACACACACACACACACACACAACACACACACACACACACACACACACACACACACACACACACACACACACACACACACACACACACACACACACACACACACACACACACAACACAACACACACACACACACACACACACACACACACACACACACACACACACACACACACACACACACACACAACACACACACACACACACATATATATATATATATATGGTACAAATACACACACACACACACACACACACACACACACACACACACACACACACACACACAACAAACACACACACACACACACACACACACACACACACACACACACACACACACACAACACACACACACACACACACACACACACACACATATATATATATATATATATGGTATTTATTTAGATGATCAGATTGAAGACTTGCAAGAAATAACAAACTTTTAAAAGTAAACTCTGAATTTTCATGTTCACAAACTAATTCCATAAACAGTTATTGATTTTACGAGACGTCTCTAAAAGTAGTTACAAACTCCCATCCTCTGCTATAACTATTTCTCCTGCACATAAGCCATAGTTAATCCATTTAGACACTCTTTGGAAGTTTTATTTCACAAATACGCGGTCATCGTCAAACGAGCTTACGGCATGGAAGTCTTTAAGGGCATTGATAACGCATATTCACTCGCAACTCTCACTTTACTGTCAACTAGGTTTATATGGCTGTCTTAAAGTCATAAAATTTCCTTAATAATGTTTGAAATATATATAGAGTATGTTACAAAATTGGAGAAATTTAAAATATTTTTTTTATTCGATGAAAGAATAAAAAGAAAGGTTTTAACCCTTCTGAGCGTATTAATCTTCCAAAACCCGGTCCCTGTGGTCCTGAAGTTTGTAAATGAATAAGCATGGTTCTTATAAGTCACTATAAAACAGAAGACAAACCTTCTGTAGTATTACATAAA
The DNA here is from genome assembly GCA_036971475.1 of Prosapia bicincta. Taxonomy (NCBI): domain Eukaryota; kingdom Metazoa; phylum Arthropoda; class Insecta; order Hemiptera; family Cercopidae; genus Prosapia; species Prosapia bicincta. The sequence continues at coordinate 268,601,382 of JBAIZL010000001.1, read as the reverse complement.
GATGATTCTGTTCAGAGTGATTCGTGTGAATTTGGAATCAGTAAATCGATTCACTATGATGTTAAGAAAGCTAATCGACAATTACAAGTTTTCATTGATTAGAAACTTTGACAGCTGTAAAGTTAAGCGAAAAGAACAACTCGTGTCAAAACATGTGACATCGATGGATCCATATGGATGTGATACAAGCAACGAGATGCAAGTGTTCTGATCCTTGGAGTAGTTAGGCCACAGTCTCCCTCTGAACAATTCTCTCATAGGCTTTGAAATAAAGGATTTAAATTAAATTCTTTATGCTTAGTTTATATCCAGTCTGGTTATAAAGGGAGTTACATTCGAAAATAAACAGTTATTTGGGGATTCACTGAAGGAGCTCTGGATAGAACCTCAGGATAAAATACTGTCTATTAAAAGGGAAAAAGGAAATTACAAAATCCATATTCCTGCAAGAGAGGCATGGACAGAGTGTAGACCCAAACATGGTGATATCTGGTTCACAGATGGGTCCAAGATGAAGGAAGGAGTGGGAGCAGGATTGACCGAGACACCAAGACAGATTTTGTCATCGCCTGGGAGATTACAACTCTGTTTTCCAGGGGGAGGTGCTCGCGATCAAACTATGTGCTGGGGAAATAATAGGGTCTGGCAAGAGCGGCAAGACCTTTTGGATTTGCTCGGACAGTCAAGCAGCTCTAAAGGCTTTAGGTAAAGCTAGTACCAGCTCTAGGCTGGTGGCTGAGACTACAGCTTCTCTAACAGAGCTGAGTAAGTATAATTCGCTCAACCTAACCTGGATTCCAGGACATTCTGGCTGGATAGGTAATGAGAGAGCGGACGCCTTAGCAAAGCAAGGGTGTATAACTCAAGGATCGTTGCTGAGGGCAGTGGGCATGCTGCCTCAGGAGGGGCGCAAGAGGATCACAGGTTGTGGTAGACAGGTTGTGCAGGGAAGAATGGAATGTAACCTTGGGGTGTAACAAGTCCAAGGTACTGTGGGGTTACTCGGGAAGACTTTTGGGGCAAAGAATTACTCTCCTTAAGTAGACCTCAACTCAGAGTTACTGTAGAGCTGGTCACAGTCCATGGGAATCTGAGGGGGTTCCAATAAAAAATTGGAAAATCTAGGTCCCCTGTGTGCAAGAGATGCAATGAAGAAAAAGAGGAAAGCCCAATCCAGAAGAGTTTAGAAGATTTAGCATCAAGCGGATATTTAATTTCTGCAAAGAGGTAGGTATCCACTAAGCTAGTCCTGTGGTAGGGATGGGAAGAGAGTACAAAGGCTGCAGCTAAGTGCTCTACACCGATAAGGTTCCTCCGAGTTTTAGTAATAATAAATACATTCGAAAATATCTTAAACGTAACCTTCAAATGACCTGATGATATTATACAGCCGGTTGTCAAACTCTAAACACCTTAAGTAAACATTGGCTCTAAAAATCAACCTTTTATCTGAGTATGAACTTAGCCTTTAGAAAGAACAGTGTTTTAATACCGAGAATGCAAACGCTATGATATTGCCTAATGTATCAAACACGTGGGCCCTCGAGTTTATATCATGAATACCTGTTTTGCCAGGCTGCTATACAACTTTAAAAATCTTTTCTGCCATAACTTTTCCCTCTTTACTATATTCCAGTACTAAGGATCTCATTATACATTTTTCATAGTCCTACCTAATTCCCTCCGATAGTCCTTAACCTTCATCTTACAAGGGGAGTAATGGGTAGACTCTTCTTTATGGCCCTGACTAGGCGTGCTTCAGCTTCGCGACCTTGCACACGTGATATCCAACCCATATCCGAAGACAGGGAGCTTTACTTTCTTACATTTGTCTTACTTTTACTAAGAATTCTTTCCTATTATTCATAGAATCTTTTCCAGAGACTAACTCATATTGGCTAATCGCCTTAAATTATGCAACATAATGTTGCAATAAAAAAATTTACTACGCTTAATGTGTGCACTTTTAAATACCTCAGTCATACAAAACCAACTACTTTATTACCAGATTGCCAAAAAAAAGGTTACTACCTTTTTGATTTGTATGCAAATTTCAAATTTTAAACACCTTTAAAGCGAAGATATTGACCTTTTATAATATATATATATATATATATATATATATATATATATATATATATATATATATATATATATATATGAAGTTAATATATTACTATGTGAGTAATTTTATCCACCATTAAGTGCAATAATTTTACCTTGAGTGATGAGGCACCTTTCGATCGTTGACCATTGTCGAATCACTGATTTTTCTCTCCTGTGGATGCTACGTCCGTGAAGCCGGTGTTTGTTGACGTTACGCGCGTAACGTCAACAAACACCGGCTTCACGGACGTAGCATCCACAGCAGAGAAAAATTAGTGATTCGACAATGGTCAACGACCGAAAGGCGCCTCATCACTCAAGGTAAAATTATTGCACTTAATGGTGGATAAAATTACTCACATAGTAATATATTAACTTCATAAAGTCAGTGCAACGGAAAAACAATGGATAATGTTAAATATCAAGAATATATATATATAAATACTTGTTTTATATATATATATATATATATATATATATATAAATACTTGTTATATATATATATATATATATATATATATATATATATATATAACAAGTATTTTTATTTCGTACGTTATTAAAAAAACAAGTAATATATAGAAAAATAATTTTTTATAGTCAATTTTATATATATAATACGTTTTCTTGTTTAATAATTTAAAACAACATAGATTATTCAAATACAAGAATATTTATTGATTTATATCCAAAGCTTTTCGTTGGTAAACAGTACCAACATCATCCTGGATGATGTTGGTACTGTTTACCAACGAAAAGCTTTGGATATAAATTAATAAATATTGTTGTATTTGAATAACCTATATTGTTTAAATATATATATATATATATATATATATATATATATATATA
>JBAIZL010000001.1:268565924-268595924 GCA_036971475.1 Prosapia bicincta | reverse complement strand
GCTGTATTATTCCTGAACTTCTATTAATTATAGTAGGAGTTATTGAAATATAAATATGGATTATTAACTAATAAATAACAACATTTTGACTTATAACGTATCATACTCAAATCAACATAGCCCTAATTTGTTATTTAATTATAATTAATATAATTTTTTTTAATGTTTAGTATATTAAATTTATAATTAGTTTTAATTCTCTAATTTTAAATTCGGTATTTACATTTACTTTCAGTTGGGTCAAGTTGAGTGTTTAGTTTTGTAGTAGTAGTTTAGTTTATAAGAGTTCTTGTTGCGATGATAATCTTATTGGTTTTCAAAAGATTAATAAAAATACAAGGGTTTATCGTAAGAAAAATAAAACAAAAACAAAATCTAAGGAGCATTAAAAACACCTAATTTATGAAATCGTATTCTTAATTTAATAAAATGTACTACATATAGACAATTACATTCGAACATTATTTTAAGATAACTCCTAATTAACCTCGAAGTGAACACAAAACAGCCGATAGCGTTAACCCACTCTAATATAAGCGCTATGTTTTGTATCCAGAAATTTTCAGAGCAAATACTAAATGTTTTAGTGATGCAAACTGAAGACATTTTCTTCATCCTAAAACGTGTCGGATGTGCCTAAGAATTATTCATTTGATAAATGAATAATCATCCTTCGATAAATGAATGATCATCCTTCGATAAATGAATAATCATCCTTCGATAGATGAATAATCATCCTTCGATAAATGAATAATCATCCTTCGATAAATGAATAAATGTATAAACATCCTTCGATAAATGAATAATCCCTTCTATAAATGAATAATCATCCTTCGATAAATGAATAATCATCCTTCGATAAATGAATAAATGTATAAACATCCTTCGATAAATGAATAATCATCCTTCGATAAATTAATAAATGTATAAATATCCTTCGATAAATGAATAATCATCCTTCGATAAATGAATAATCATCCTTCGATAAATTAATAAATGTATAAACATCCTTCGATAGATGAATAATCATCCTTCGATAAATGAATAATCATCCTTCGATAAATGAATAAATGTATAAACATCCTTCGATAAATGAATAATCACCCTTCGATAAATTAATAAATGAATACACATCCTTCGATAAATGAATAATCGTCCTTCGATAAATTAATAAATGAATACACATCCTTCGATAAATGAATAATCGTCCTTCGATAAATGAATAATCATCCTTCGATAAATTAATAAATGAATAATCATCCTTCGATAAATGAATAACGAAAGCGAGTAGTACAACGAAAGCAGACTTATCCATTGCCCTGATTGGCGTGGATAGCGTGTCAGTCAGAGTGGGGAGTCGGCCAGACTAATCCGGAGGGACGTTCTTACTCGTATACAAACTTTCTACTCCTGTATTTATTACATCCATTTCGCATCTTCCCTCACCTCCTAGAATAGGTTATTAGATTAAGGATTTAGTTATTTTATCCGTGTTATCACCATCTGCTTCATGTGAATCGCTTCAATTTATATGGATCCCTAATAGTGTTTAAGTTTGTATTCACACTTCATCCACGGCCATTCACCGCATCCGCACTACTCACAAGCATTATTTTTATACAGTACACTCTCTATAATCCGGCCCCTCCAGTAATCCGGTCTGTCCGTCAAGTATGTAAAATGTAAACATAATCAATATGCAAACATAACTTATACATTTTTCACCGCATGTCGATGGCAATGACCAAGTGTTATTCACGCCGACCGGTTCTATTGTGTAGCTCGTCATATTCAAACGATTTCGAGCCGTATGTTGTTGCAGTAGTTATGAACAGTGAATCTTACTGAAGTGCAAGCGAACAATGTCGTTGCAGTGTAAACGGAAACATATTTAAATTACTGTTTTTGCCGCCAAAGATAAGGTAACTTTATTCCAAAGTACATTGACTCTCGTTTCATCATAGCAAGTATAGTGCAGGACTATTTTCCTACGTTTTTTTTATTTTTCACAGTATAGATAAATATTGCTCAATGTAATATGTGTTTTTTTAATGTACCCTCCAGTAATCTGACAATATCCCAAACCCATATCTGCCGGATTAGTGAGAGTTTACTGTATACACCAAACCATTCAAATCAGCATCCGTACCGTTAGTTTTAAGTTAAGTTAAGCTTAGTTTTAAGTACCATTGTAAACCTAGTGTCTCATTACAGATTCATTGTAAACTTCATCCTAGTCTTTAAGATTGTAACACAGTTTGTAAATCATAACCTAATATTAGATTAAATCTATACACAATTTTACTTATATGTCACATACACCCATACTATAGCCATGTATAGACATGAGAAAAATCAATGTCATAAGAGAGCGAGAGAGAGATTCAGTCAGCCAGTCAGCATGTGAAAAATAAACCTTTTACCCCACCACAAAAACATTTTTACTGTCCCTCCCAAAAAACGTTATGCCATACATATATCCCTCCTAAACCCAATCCTCTATTAAAAGCCCTGCTCCTCTATTCCTACCCGCAGCCAGTGTCACATGACAAACGCTGCAAAACCTCGGGGGCCATCTAACCTCACCTCTGACTGACTAATTACATCCATTTACCTTCATTGCCCTTCCAGGGAAGGCCAGGGCTCAAGCTAAATTTCCTCTGCTGTTAAAACTAAAGCAGATGTCACATATAATAGTCAAGAGTTCAGCCTATAACATTAAATATATAAGAAACACACTGTTGTACACTTTTTCTCGCAATATAAATTTTGTTAATCGTAACTTGTTTTCAGGAAATGTGATGCCCTCATCAGTAATAAAACTACGTTTGCCAAAAAATATTATGATTAATAAAATTTGTATTGTGAGAAAAGTGTAAAGACGTCACATTTTTCATCATTGCTTGTCATAGAATGAAATTAAATTTAACATTGACTGTTAAAGAGTAAACGAGATAAAATTATTAAATATTTACAAGTCGGTTATCTTATTCATTAATCGTAGTTCTTGAGTTTGACAGCCTGTAAACGTATCTACGTTTCGTACGAGGGATATCCAAAACATAAGTTTCCCACGTGTGTGTCACCAAGCGTGAGTGACGGAGCATCTTTCCGAGAGCGGAGACTTTTAGTTTGGGTGTAATGGTACCGATTTCCGCCGCGTGCTTGACTTGTACATGTCTTTACCAGAGGATATTTTAAAATAATGTTTTGGTCATGAGATGTGATTTTTTTTCTAAACCCCTTTTAAATTGTAATGTTTTATGTATACAAATATTTATAATAAAAAAATATTAGGATTTTAGGAAAACCCTCTGGTCTGTTTGTTTACAATACATATTAAAATATGTTTGCCAAATTGTATCATTGTAGCTTGAATGGTTCCTGAGAAAAGTGTACCTATAGTTTAAAAAACAGGGGTTTCGGGAATCGCGGAAATAAAGTTAGTACTGACCAGGTAAGTTACATACTTTTAATAATGTCCTGCTGCATATGAGGGGTTGTCTAGTCCTTCCTCCTCTTCGAATTCATCTTCCAATTGCCTCCTTTTCAAACTTTTTTCTTGTCTGCACTTCTTTTTCAATTCGTCAATTGCTTTATCTGCTTTCTTTACACGCCTTATGTCAAGCACCTTCATTGCTTTTACACAATTTTCACCAGCTTGTAAGCCCATAAGTTTGAACACAAAGCACTTTGAAATGTTCCCTGTTGTAATAAGCAATTGCATCATATACACCAAGTTTTAGTGTGTTGATCTTCACAGAAACTCTTTTTGGAACGCGGTTCCAAATTACGTTATTGAGGGACTCACTTATGTTCTGAATTCCACCATGCGCGCACTTACTCAACAGAATGGGTTTTGACAGATCTTTGAATACCTGTTTGATTTCAAGTAAAACAGCTTTTGGTAGGTGAGTGTGTTCCGCATGTTTATATGGAACACCATCTCTTACTGATTGTTGGTATTTACACCAGGAATTCTCATCTTTTGGACGTAAGCTATGTTGCGGTTCTGAATCAGTTGAGCCTAAGTGGAAGTATTCTGCCCATATGGCTTGCCTCATTGCTTCCACACCTATTTTACAATTTCTTCTTATAGCAAGGCCATAGTACAGTTGTATGGTGTTTATAGCTGCCTCTGTAAGCCTTCCCCGGCCACCAATAGTTTTGCCGTCAGATAATTTTTTTTAGAATTTCTCAATTTGTATGCTCTAAGACGAGTCCCCATCCGTTTTTTAACGTGACCCACGCATTCCATTTTTTATAACATCAGTGTTCAGTGCCTCTTGGATATCTTGTTCATAGACAAAGTAATGCTGTATAAAGTTAATATATATTACGATGTACATGTTTTTACACAGAGTGTAGCAGGAGCTCAAATTTTGTCGCGCAAAACTTTCATGAACGCCCGAATATATATTTTTATTACATAACGAAGGTACAATGCAAATTATGCATGTTGTATATCATTTTAAAGAGTAAATTCTAAGCTATGTTTTAATGCAAAAACCCAAAAATTATTTTTTTTTTCATCACGTTACTCCTCTTAAGAAAAACAAACGTATCCACTTGCATCTCATTCAGATTATTATACAATATGATTTAAATATTCACCGTAGTCGAGGTACTTTTGTGTGATCGTGTCGTGAACTAGCTGCTCAAGTATAGTGCCTGACCACGTAACTGTGCACTTGACCTTGAAAGATCGCAGTAGTCGAGACGGGAGGTAGAGGGTCAGTATAAATACTTTCCTACAAACATGACAAGTATTCAACACACTACAAGTATTCAAGGACTGTCAAAACACTCACTTACATGAGGCGATCGACATTAGATAAATTCGATGGTAAATTAGCTTCGGTATGAAATAATAAACAATCTTCAAATATTTGTAGACATATCGAATATAGAGGCTATTAATGTATGGGACATTCTGAATATGTAACATGTTTTAAGAAGTGGTAGTACACGAGAAATCTCGTGCGATCTCTCAGGGCCAAGTGCACGGTTACGTGGTCCGCACTCTACATTTATTTGGGAATGCCAGCCCCACACGAGCTGCGACTGCTTCAATTGGGTGGATTGGCACCGTTAATGAGATACTACATCAGTGATCTCCAGTAATATGTCCAATCAAGCATTCCCAAATTAACGAGTGAACATAAGAGCATCTACGATTATTCTTTCGTGTGCCAGGAGGAACTGGAAAAACGTTTCCTACCAGTTGATTCAGGCAACTGTTCGATCAAAAAATGATTTAGCCTTAGCTCTGTACTGTCTTAGCCTCTGAAGTATTGCAAAATTAAACCTCTAAGAAACGTATACTTTGTTTTGTTTCTCATTTCTTATCCTTTCAACCACAAGTGTCACAGCAAAGCGAGGGAGGGTACAGCTTGTTATGTCTATATACAGTATATAAAAACCGATGTATGTATCTAATGGACGCTTAAACCGCTGAACAGAAGTAAATGAAATTTGGAGGGTTAATTTACCATATTCACAGGGTGGTTCGTGTGAAGTTTGCTGTAGATCCATCTACAGGGCTCCTCCCCAGAGGCTTAGGATGCTTCAGAAACCTATGTCTGTATGTACGTATGTATGAATGAATGTATCTCATGGACTCCTAAGCCGCTGTTCAGAAGTAAATATAATTTAGAGGGATTGTTTAACATATTCCCAGGATGGTCGTGTGAAGTTTGGTGTAGATCTATCCACAGGTCTCCAACCCAGAGGCTTAGGATGATTCAGCGTTCCAAGGGTCTATGTTAAAATGCATATCCATACTAGCGTTACTTGATTAATTTTAAAAAAATATAAACACAACTTAAAAATAAAAAAATATTCTTAATTATTTGATTTTACTTACCTAATTTTAAAAATACTTAACTAAAGGAATACGTAATTGCTTACTTGCTGAAGCGTTTCGAAACATTCGTTCCTTTTACGAAGTTAACCCTCTACTGACCCTTAGCTTCGCAAAAGGAACGAATGTTTTGAAACGCGTCAGCAAGTAAGCAATTACGTATTCACTTAGTTAAGTATTTTTAAAATTAATTTAATCAGTAAATTCAAGATGATTACATCAAGCAACTTATTTTATTTTGTTTAAAATTGCTAAATTCTATGTACAATTATTGCTATCACGCTTATTGTTATTAAAAGTAGGATCGCCGATAATACTACGCTGAAATTTGAATCCACCGAAGCTGTGCAACAAAAGCAGGCTACAGAAAAAAAAAAAAAAAAAAAAAAAAAAAAAAAAAAACTGATACCCAAATTGGTTGAGGCAGATATCGTAAGTGACAAGTTCAAAGGAGAGACAGTCTTAATTCCACTAATACCGATAATTTCATCAAATTTACCCTTCGAATTTAAACGACTACAATTTCCTTTGCGTCTTGCATTCGCAATACCCATGAACAAGGCACAAGGACAATCATTGACCATAGCTGGATTAAATTTGGAACATTCGTGCTTTTCTTAAGGATGTTGCGTGTTGGAAGACCTAAAAATATGTATGTTCGTATGAGTAATGAAGTGACGAAAAACATTGTCTATCCTCTAGCATTGCAGTAAATGAAATATATTTATTTAGATGCTTGATTTGCATTTGTTATTGGAAAATTATTTCAAAAAGTACCCCGATGGAAACTGTACGAATGGCGCTATAATGTTATCTGTGAATTTTGCCTCAAATAATGACAAAAATATGTGATTTAATATGACTAAAGAAATTTAAAGTTTTCAAAAAACTTTAATTGAAAACGTCAAATACAAAAACAAATAGAAATATATCTAGCTTTGTTCACTAGTGTGATTTCTCGGTTGAAGATTTGTTTAAAATGTCCGATGACAAATCTGTGACCGCCTTATACGTGACATGACGTGCAATCCTATGATAATATGGCGCCTCTCCTTAAGCAAGATACGACAGCTAGATTCACTTTGACATCCGATCAATATACCGGTAATCGAGTACATGGTCGCACCGATATTGGGTCCAGAACAGAGCACAGGAATTCCATTAGGGATGGGGTGTTTCGCAAAGGGGTAGTGTCCAACGATCAATGGCAACCCTCACATTAGCGTGCATACGCCACGTCACATAATAGCCTTTGGTGTACCGAGTTGGTTGAAATGTAAAATATGCTAATTTAACTTCACCATTCTGCTTTGCATTCGTTGCAAACATTACTGGAATAAAAGTTCCCCCTTGAGTGAAGCTGTCGTGTTGTAATCTTTGTGTGTGTGTGTGTGCGTGCGTGTGTGTGTGCGCGCGCGCGTGTGTGTGTGTGTGTGTGTGTGTGTGTGTGTGTGTGTGTGTGTGTGTGTGTGTGTGTGTGTGTGTGTGTGTGTGTGTTACTTCGGTTTGCGTAAACTTCAACAGTTCAATACGCTTTGCAGTGATTAAGGTCATATTTTGACCCGACATGCAACCCGCTTCAAAGATTGTTTTTGTATATTATTTCGCGTCAGTAACGTGCCTGCGATCGCGAGAAAACAGTTTTTTTTAACGGTCAGCTGTGTGAAAGCAATCGCTCCTGCAGCAAGTGAGGGGATTACTCGATAAATGACGGAGATAGGGGAAAAGTGTTCTTGGATGCGCTAGGAGGAACTGGGAATACATGCCTAATCAGATTAATTATGGCAACGCCAACGGTTCGATCCACTATGTATTTTTAATCACAGATCAAAAGACTACGTGTTTTTTTATCATACAGAGACCAAATCTCTGTGTTGCCGTAGCCTCTGAAGTATTTCACAATTAAACTTCTATGAAACAGATGCTCTGTTTTGTTCCACATTTCTCAATTATACAACCACAATGTGCCACAGAAAGCGTGACAAGGTACAGCTAGTATTTTAACAAAATCGTATAACAATATCTGACAGTTATGGAAAATTATGTCACAAAAGTTTTTGCGAAAATAAGACAATAGCAATAAGAATTCCTTTCACACCAGTAACATATTCCAAGAAAGACGGGATAGAGCCGCCTATCGTATTCAAGGTGTGTGACCAGCATTATGTTCATTTCTTATGTTGTCAGTAGCTTCAAACGTCCATTATTACAGAAGTACTCATTTTTACATCCTTAGGCCCGGTGCACATAAACTTGAAAGTAATCGGGACGCAGAGATAGTTTTCAAGCTGGATAAGCAGAAGTACATTGGGAGTAATGGGGCAACGCACATGGGACGCAGATAGCTATCGGCTAGCCTCGGCCTATCTCGATAGGTACAGGACTAACGCAGGTTTCTCCTCCATCTTGGCGTCAATTCTATCATCAGCGTTTCAATAGTACACAGTGGCTAATGGGACAGTGCACATGCACCGCAGCTTACTTTCTATCTGTGCCATTTTATCAGGTAAGTTTTCGATAATATAATTACTAATTTCATATTATTTATTTGTTTAACTTTAAATATGATTGAATAACCAACTGACATCAATGTGTAACATTAATATTAATTAGGTTGGTAATTTGTTATTAATATCAATGATGGCATAGTTTTAAATATTAATCTTTCATAGTTACTAATAATTTTATGTAATATCATATTTATATTTATTTATATATATTTTTAGTAATTAAATCTATCAGCCATGGAGAGTGAAGATTTGGACGTGGATGTAGAATTGTTTATAGAAGAAATTAAACAACAAAGGACAATATGGGATTAATTGCCTCTTATTGCATCACTGATTCTTGCAGCCAATTTATGAAACGATCGAGTAGACATTCGAAAATAATGAAAGAATTTTTGTTCATCTTCTTTTAAATCAATTAAAACAGTCTTGAATGCACCTTTTAAATATCTCTCATTATTAAATGGGTGAATCCAATATCTTCTTCTTTTACTTTCCCTTTCACTAATGTATTTGTACACTAAGAACGAAAACACTACTTTCTTTTTGTAAACTTGCACTTGTTTATGATCCATCTCGTAGGAGAAACAACATAGAGCCAGTCCCCAACATGGAAAATAACTATCAAAAAGACTATTGAAATGACGCGCGCTTACATTCTATCTCATGTGCGCTGAAACTCCGATAGGTATCAGATAGAAAACTATCTCGGCGTCCCGATTACTTTCAAGCTCATGTGCACCGGGCCTTAGTCGTCTTGGCGACTAAAAAAGCGCACACAAATTATTTGGCGGTACAGGGAATAGAATCCAGTACATTTATATTAGTAGTGACGAGCGCTACTCTCTAAACCACGCGTACAAAACAATCATCTTCACAGGAAATTACTACGAGTCTAAAATAGAATTAGTCTTGTAGTGATTTCCTCTGAATATGATTACTTTCCAACCGAAATGTACATAATGCCATAAATAGAGAGTGTTTGTGGTTTAAGAGGTTTCATTTATTATACTAAAAAAATAATAAATAAAACCACACCACAGTTACTTCAAATTAGGATATATTCTTTAAATGACCACCGGTTAAAACTACAAAAAAAGTATTTTTCAGTTACTTCTATTAGTTTACACACTCCTTATATAAACGTGATGAATAGTTATCAAATGGAATACATCCGTTCATTCTGCAGTGCATAAAATTGCAGTTCCGACGTTTCGCTAGAATCTCATCTAGCATTGACGAGGTGAACCCAACAACAGTTGAAGAGCGCATGTGTGTGTGTATGTATGTATATATGTATGTATGTATGTATGTATGTATGTATGTACGTATGTATATATCTTGTTCAAAATTTCACTCGTTAATAAAATACCTTTCATTCATCTACACAAGTTCAAATACATTTTTTTAAACTTGTAGTGGATGACACTTGGTGATAATAGTTGTTTTAATACTAATGCATTAATTAAATTTAAAATATATTAATTTTAGTTTTACATAGGAGAAAAACTTTTATCACAAAAGGGGCAAGGTATGTAATATGGTTATTTCGTCCCGTTTGGCTTACAATAAGAGATAACATATGATTTCATAAAACAGCTGATTTTATGTTATAGGGCATGTGGGAGAGCAGCTGTTTTAACGAATAGGTTTTGTTACTTTATTTATATTAATTGTAATTATTTAATAAAAAGTAATTAAAATAAAGTTTGATTTTGTTGATCTAAAGATATTTGTTAACCTAAAGAAAGTGACTTTAAAAATTTGTTGATTATATTTCTTGTTTAAAAGTTAAATGAGAAAAGGAAGGCCGTAACAATAGACTTCCTTGCAGCCTGATAATAACGTTACGATTTTTCCAGCCTCTCCAATTTCGGCAACTAAACAAATAAACCACCTCAGCCCCAAATTTCTCTTTAAAATACTAAATTCCCGCCAAAAGTTATCTGTTACATCATTAGAAAGTTGCAAACGGTACTATTCACAAAGGCGACAATTTTAAACACTAAGGACGTCAAATGATAAAGAGAAAATAAACCGCAATGTCGAGGGTCGACAAGTGTAAAGCGCTCAACACTTGTCCTTAAACATGTGTAACAAGTGTTTAGTTCCCCATGGTGCTAAATATAGACTACATATAGCCTTGAAGTAGTTAGTCTTCGTTGAAAGATCTTGGCCCGAACAAAGTATAAAAATATAATGAATTGTCCGCTGGATTATTTAGCTCTTTTAGTGGCCCCTAAAGCCTTTCATTCAGTATTAATATGAGTTTTGTTTTGTGTGTTCAGAACTACTGTACGCTATTTTCTGTAGTCAAGGATACATCATGAATGTAAATACATTTTGATTCAGCAACACAAACACAAATTGTTTACAGAGGCATACTGTCATTCTGACGGAGGGAGCTAATTTATATTTCCCCGGCAAAAATTTTAAAATTATATATAATTTCATGTCATAATAGCGTTTAAAATTAGATACAATTCATCAAAATAAGTTATTTAAATTTGTTCTTAATTTACACACATTTCAAATTAAAAGAATACCCAGTGAATAATAAATTAAAGTATAATGCGGACCACATAACCGTGCACTTTTGTACTACCACTTCTTAAAACATATTACATATTCAGAATATTCTACACATCATCAACTTCTGCATCCTATATGTCTACACGTAATTCAATATTGTTTGTTATTTCATACCGAAGCTAACTAATAACAACAGTCGCATTCAAGTCAATGATTTGACAGAGCATATGATGCTTGTAGGAAAGTATTTATACTGACCCTTTACCTCCCGTCTCGCCTACTGCGATCTCTCAAGGCCAAGTGCACGGTTACGTGTTCCGCGCTATAAATGTAACCGCGCTAACACTGATGGTTTCTATTTAGGACTTCAGTTTAAAGGCTTGGGAAAATAACAAACTTTAAAATTAAATTATCATTATAACAAACTATAATTATACAATTAAGATGGACTTAATCCTCTGCTACAGTGTTCTCTCATAAACATTAGCCATAACTACTCCATTTAGGCGCTCTTCGAGTTATATTCCCTATATATACGCTAAACGAGGTTACATTGTCTTTTACCAATAACTCTCAGCTTACTGTCGAATCGTTTTATATGAAAATTATCTTGAAATTATAATTGAAGTTCCTCATGAGAGTTTGAAATTAATGTAAATAAAATTCGATACGAAACTTTGCAATTCAATTATTATTTACCCCCTCAAAACTCCTCTTCTCTAAGCGTTCGCACTCAAAATACCGATCAAAGATTAAAACATAAATTACATACAAAACAAGTAATATAAAACTATTTTCAATGTCAATACCTACTGAAATCAACAAAGTAAAATTTTGTCTTAGTGTCTGTTTATTTTATAATTACAATTAATATAAATATGTATATACATAGTCAATGTCAGGATAACAATATTAACTTACACTTTAAAATGTTTTAAACTTGCCTGTAGTAGCACTTACTTTGCTTGTTGAGGACGGCCGTTTCGGGAGATGTGTCCCTTTGTCAACTCAGACCGTAACTGATCTCAAGGTTTACGTAGGTTAGGGTGGGGGTGGGATATTTTAGTGGTGTGGGTGTATTTTGTGTGTATTAGGAGTTATGATGTCAAAATGTGCGTGTGAGTTGTAATGTAATTGTGTATTGAGTATGTGTGTAGGGTGTAGTTTGAAGTGCCTATATATTTCGTATTGTTCGGTTGTGTAGCGTTGGTTATTTCTGTGTTGTTTATGAAGAATTTGTAGGTAGATGTTATGTCTATGTAGTCATGTTTTGTGGAGTTGAGATGATAGGCGAAGTTTGATTGGTAGTTATTGTTTTTTACTGCTTTTATATGTTCTTGGTAACGTGTATAGAAGGACCTCCCTGTCTGGCCTATGTAAAAACTGGGGCATGAACTGCAAGTTAGTTTGTAAACTCCAGTGGTGTTGTAAATATCCTTGATTTTGTTGTTGGGTTTAAATTGTTTGTTGAGAGTGTTGTGTGTGGAGTAAGCTATTTTGTAGTTGTATTTTCGTAATGTGTCGGTTAGATTGTGGATTTTGGATGATCTTTATGGTATTGATAAGTATTTTATGGGATTGTCATCTTGTGTGTTTGTATTTGGGTTATTATGTTTATTTTTTAGGCGGTTGTATAATTTGTCTATCATTGTTGGGTTGTATCCGTTTGTTTGTGCTATATATTTTATGGTGTTTAACTCCTGGTAGTGTTCATCTTTGTCTAGTGGTGTTTTAAGCAGGCGATATATCATGGTGTTGTAAGCAGCTAGTTTATGTTAATGTGGGTGGTTTGAGGAACTGTGTATGGTCGTATTAGTACTGGTGGGTTTTCGGTATATGTTGAATTTATGTGTTTGTTTGTCTGTTCGTTTAATTGTGAGGTCTAAGAAGTTGAGGGAGTTTTATTGTTCTGTTTCGATGGTGTATGTTAGTTTTGGGTGTATGGAATTTAGGTGTTTTAGAAATATGTGTGCTCGGTGTGTGTTACCTTTATATAATGTTATGATGTCGTCGACGTATCTGTACCAGTAAATTATGTTATCTGAGTATTTGTTGTTGTGTAAAATGTGGTTTTGTTCAATATGGTGTATGAATATTTCTGCTAAGATGCTAACTATGGGGGAGCCCATAGGTAGTCCATCTTTCTGGCTGTAGTATGTGTTATTGTAGGTGAAGTATCTTGTATGTGATTAATCTTGTGAGGTGGATGATTTCGTGTATGTGGTGTATTTGTGTCTATTAGCATGTTTTTGAGGATGTCAATGGTTTCTGGAGTGGGGATGTTTGTATATAGATTTGATATATCAAAAGAGACTAAGGTGGAATTGTGTGGGATATTTACGTTTTTAATTTTGTCTATTAGATTTAGGCTATTTTTTATGCTACAATGATTATTAAATTTTATATGGTTTCGGATAGTTTTGTCGAGGAATTTGGCTAGAAGATGAGAAGGGGCGCTTGTATGGTTTATTAGTGGACGTATTGGGATGTCTGTTTTGTGAAGTTTGGGCAGGGCGTTTAGTTTAGGGGCTATTGGCTTTATTTGTTTTAGGTGCTTTTTGGTGTGGTGTGGGATTATAAGTTTTGTTTTGTTAATTGCGTCTTTGATTTAAGCGTTGTATTTTGTTGTTGGGTCTTCTTTTAGTGTAATGATGTTGTTATTTTGGATGAAGCTGTGTACTTTTGTGTTGAGGACGCTATTGTTAATAATTACCGTTGTGTTGCCTTTGTCAGCTTTGGTAATGGTTAAATTTTGTTTTTTTAATTTGTTTTTGATGGATTTGGCTACTTTTAATTCTTGGGTGTTTGTTTGGGGGGGGGGGTTAAAACATTTTAAAGTGTAGGTGATTACTAGCAGCTCACGCGAAGATGGAATCAACAAATGTTAACAATATTAAGTGACAAAATAGAAGCGAATTTTCTTTAGCGTTGAACTATTATCTTTATTGTTACTATTCATATGGTTTCTTTTTTTTTGTCGCTTGCATTATATTGTAGTTTCTTTTCGCTTTTCTTTCGTATTGTCCGTCTGCGGAGCAAGGTTCAATAACGTTAATCCAGTTTGTTTATTTTATTCTTTTCACTCATTTTTAATCCTAGAGGATTATTTATAATATTGTGTGGTAACAAAAAATATATTTTAATATTGAATATATATATTAGAAAACCTCGTATTAACGTCAATTGTCATCCACTATAGGTTATAAAATATGTATTTGAATTTGATTTGATGAATAAAAACTTATTTCATTAACGATTGAAAATTTTACAAGATATATATATATATATATATATATATATATATATATATATATATATATATATCAGGAAAGTGTGAGCTAATAGAAGGAATTTAATGAAATATAAAAAGATATTTACAATGGTCACAATATAGCGAATCACAAAATTTTAGAACTAACAAACAATAAAATAAAACTGAAAAGAAAAGAAATTATTTGACCAAAAAAGTAAGTTAGATTTTATGTAACAGGCCTACGTTTAGGTCACACTGGTTTTGGTGTAAACGCAGCATCATCCCAACACACTTTAGAGCTACACACAGCTTAAGTAAATCGAGAAGCGGCTCTTTTGAACGATTTATTTCCTAGAATGAATCTTTCAAATGATTCTCCTAAATGAATCACGATTTTTCTATTCTACGATTCACTCGTCGATCTCTCGATTATCGATGAACCGAAGAACAAGTACTGATTGAAGTAAGATATTCGAATTGCAAATCGTTAAGCAAATGGGACAAACTTCGAGTTTTTTTAGTATATTTTTCAATTGTGTTTATTTTTTAGACTGAGTAGAAAAACGGAAAAAGAATAATTTAGAATGTTTTAAAATTTAAGTTAAAATCCGGAAAATGAATCGAAGAATTAAAAACAATAATCAATTCCACTCCGAGTGAATCGATTTTGATTAATTCCTTAAAAAGGTTTGATTTCCCTATTCCTTATTGAACTCCTTCGGTAATTATATCTACTTAAAACGTTGTTTAATACATTAAAATCTAAGTAAATAGTTATAGCCACACGCAAAATAAATATAATTTTTTTTTACTGACAAATCATTTACCTACGAACAATAACATTAATAATAATAATAATAATAATAATAATAATAATAATAACAACAACAATGTCTCAGTAACAATTACACACGTTCCTTTATCAAAATGTTTTCTACTCACTTAAAGTTAATTTCAAACGTGTAATAAATATCAGTGTAGTGTAAAAACAGCAAGATATTTAGATATTTTGTTGTTCTGGACATAAAAAGAACTAGAGGGGGTAAAAGTATCAAATCTGGAACTCGAAATGCCCCGTGAGACGCTCCTTTTTGTGTAAATTTTGTCTATAAACTACAGTACGTGCTCATTACAAAGGAATGGAACAGTTTTTGTCCGCAAAGGCTACGTTCAAGTTAGTATCTAATGGAAGCACCAAACCAAATAAAAGTTTCATTCCATATAAAAACTTTTCCTTATAGTTGTGGATGTTTTTCCTAATCCTCACCCTAATGAGGGTGAGAAACAAATCCTCAAACACCTGCACGAAAGTTGTGAAAAACAATAGCAAACTATGAAAGACTTTATCAAAACAATCTACATAAATAAAAATGAATGTCTGTCTGTATGTTTCTTATGCTTTCCTAAACCGTTCATCCGAACGATATGAAACTTTGGGAATTTATTGATTACACTCCTGAGAAGGTTCTGGCATATTTGTAGCCGGACTGGGGGATTCTAAGTCGATATTTCTAAGAAAAAAATTATATATATATAAAAACATTACAAATGTGGCGGCCTACTTTTCTGACCGAGCCTTTAGTCACTTATATAAAAATTAAAAATTAATAATATAGATGCAATTAATAATCAATAGATGGCGGTAATGACGCTATGACGTACAGCTGATACTTAAATTAAGTGAAAACATGATTTCATACAACAGTTTTTATGTGTGTTTAGGTTAGTTTGCAAAACAGCTGTTTTAACTCATACGTTATATTAATTTATTTACTGTATGCCTACAATATTAGTTAAAATGCTATTTAATTAAAAACTGCTTTAATTTGTAAGTTAATAAATATATTAATTCATAAAACAAATCTAATCAAATGATTTAATTACTTTTTATTTATGATCGAATTGATATTTATAGGTAAGACAGAAGAATGTTTGTCGAACTAACTATTATGTTCATAAATTACAATGAAAATATTGGAAAGAACCCCAATAACACAAAAATAACAAATAAAACAAGTTATTTAAGATTAGACCCTCATTTACATGTCATTGACCATGTCATCATCATAAGAGGGTGATGTAAGACATTACTCTAGTTTGTAACTTCTTGTTTGCTAGATTGTAATTTTGCAACAAGACCCTCTGATGATGATGATGACATGGTCATCGAAATGTACATAAGGGTTTAATCTTAAGTAACTTGTTTTATTTGTAATGTTTGATTATTTTTGTGGCATTGGGGTTCTTTCAAATATTTTCATTGTAATATATTGTACCACTGTGCTCTTGATATTGTGTATGTTCATAAATACTAAATTAAGTTTAGCTAAAGTTAACACGACATTTATAGACTGTTAGGCGGTACGAAATTCGCCAGGTCAGCTAGTATGTTATATGAATATAGGCGTGCTGTACTTAGATGGATAAAGACATAAGGTAAAAATATGCTAAATTATAGTATTATAATTGTAATTGATAAAATGCTTATTCTGTACTACAGCAGCCAACAGGTATAAAAAGTGCAATACAGTATTATAATAAACGGTTTTATAAAAACATATTTATAGTTTTTAATACATTCTAACAATTAATACTTTATTATATTTAATTTTTATATGCGAGTTCGAAAATTATTTACATCTAATGATTTGAAGACTCAATCATATTCCCCTTTAACACGCGATTTTTATAGAGACGCTTGAATAACATGTTAGAGGATTCATTGTGTTTGAAGCTATAACCTATAAATGATTTTAAAAATAACTTTGGAATATTGCATTAATAATTACAACTGTAAACTCAATATTGTATATAAATATTATTATTATTATTGTAATTTTATGGTTATAATAAAAATGTATTTAATTTTTCACACATAAGTAAGTATAATTACACATAATTTTAATATAAGAGAGCGTTAGTATTGTATAATTACTATTTAACAATAGCGACAGGTTGCGCAACCCCCAAACCAGAGATGAATAGAAAAACAAATCATTTATTTATGTGAGATTTATGTATACTGTTACGAGAGATTATTCATCGTATATAATGACCCATCATTATAAATAATAATAAAAACGTCAGACATTAAGCCACCGTTCGCTCAGTCCCAGACACTCTCGTTCTGCCTGTTTGGAGGGAAACCTGGAACACCCAGTGTCCTCACTCCTGGATAGAAAGCATTGAAAGGTCCAGACAGACTAAAACAGCAAGACAGCGTCGTAAGGCTCCTTAGGTTGCAGACGGGGGAGAGTTAGGTTAAGATCGGCTTAGTCTGAAGAGACAAATTTGCTCTCCGCTCCGAGTTTCTAGTCAAATGAGTAAGTTCTATTTCTTTATTTTATTTATTTTTATTACTTTATTAATTTGGATCTTAACAGAATTTGTTGGCACTCTCAGTTTAGAATGAATTGAAATTGGTTTGCTAATACATAGGGATGGGCCGATTCCTAAAATTTTCGATTCCGATTCCGATTCCGATTCTAAAATTTTCCATTCGATTCTCGATTCTTTACTCGATTCTCGATTCTTTCAAGTTATATTAGCTTACATTCTAGTTCTCTAATAATTAATTTAGTTAACATCTTGGTCATATGCAAAACCTTTTAAAAGTTCTGTTTTAATGTAATAGGCTACACAAAACCTTCAACCTTGATTTATCAATAGGAATTTTTTTAAACGTAAAACATATCAGATAAAAGTAATGACTTATTTTAAAGTTAAAAATGTGAACTTTACACTATTTTATGATGTTTGAAAAAATTCCTAAGCCTATTTACATTGTCTCCCAAACAAAACAAAAATTAAAAACAAACGAACAACATAAAAAGTAAAAAATTAATACAAATAGGATAGTTTTTAATATTTAAAAGTCTGGCAGGTAATGTACATTTCTGTTCAAAAACACAAGCATTTGAACACGTTGTGGGTCAAGCTAGTTTCATCGCTAGTCACATATACCTCCTGAAGTTGAGAAAGGTTTTTCAGAAAACACTGTCGCGAGTGGGCAGACAGGTATTTTATTGCCATTGCATTTAAATGAGGGTATTTGGCACTTTGTACTGCCAAATACTTTCCAACATCACAATCTGGACTGGCTAATGGTTCCCCCAGATAATTGTTTACTTCTTCTTCTACTGTCAATTCCCCTGGGGTACCTTCTTCCTCAACATTCTGGATTAGTGGGGCATACCTTCTCCACATCTGGTGGGACCTTTTTTCTGCAGGTGTCTGGAACAAGTGCAACTGATTCAGGCCTATTTTGTATTTATTCCTCAATCCCAGTTGATTTTTAACCGACTATCACTTATAGGTCATGTGTCTGAGGATAAAGTTTCTTCAAGTATAGATCTTTTTTGTTGATAAATTTGGGCAAAATGAATGTTGTTTAATTGCTTTTTCATATTTGATATATTATGTGGTTTTCCACCGTCAGTTTCTGTTAACTGTCATCGAATTGACGCGACGGCCAGTAGCCTGAACCGAATACCGTCTATAATATAATTTATTGAGGTTAAGTTTCGGAGGAATAATACGGTGTTTCTGTTATCCGTCTATTCGCTCAACCATCATGGCTACGGTTAATCGAGTTTTTACTGTACTTTTTTTGTGTTTTGTTCTGACATCTATAAATCAGTGGCAGTAAGACACGTGGGGGAGAGAGAGAGAGAGAGTATCGAATCCGCTCTAGTGCGAGAGAGAGAGAGAGAGGACCGCTGTCAAACGACCAGAAATGGTTACGATCTTGATTGCTGTTGCTTCATAAATAATAATATTTTCGTTTACTTTAATCATTTAATTCATTGATATCAACCAATACATAAATAAGATATAGTTGGTGATTAATTATTTTTCTAATAAATTACTCCACACACATATTTTAATAGTTAACAAAATAGGAATCGGAATCGACACTTTTATGATGAAGAATCGAGTATCGACGATTCCTCGATACCACCTAGAATCGACGATTCCTGGAATCGAGAATCGGAATCGGCCCATCCCTACTAATACATATAACCCTTGATATACAGTGTCTTAAAAAAGTAAAAATAAAATAAAGTGCCAATATATTTCCTAAAATAGAATAAATCACAAATTATTAAGCAGTACATATATTTATTTTCCCTATAACACCCCTTCAAGTTTTTATGATTAGGATTTATTTGTCTTTAAAAAACTAACACGACGATCTGCAACCCCTATAGGTTTTAGGCAACAGCCCCCTATTAAATATGTACTTGTAGGATTATATATTGCATAACGCCCACAGTATAAATGTAAAATGTTACTGAAGGATGTAATCTTGAATTCCAAAGGATAATTTTTAAAAATTGTACTCTATTGGCAATGTTACAATATAAAGGTTAAGAACAATATAACAGCTGTTATCTACATCGTCATTGTAGTAGGGATGATGTTGTGTGGGTTCAAGATATTTAGGACTATTTGATTGAATTTAAAAGTCTTAGGTTTTTCATGTAGCGACTAGGGTAACTAATTAATTAGGCAGCGGGTTAATTTACTTCCGGGTATAGTCTACGCCACATAGCTTGACGTGTAGAAACGGTAGCCGAGTTGCTCCCATTACACTTACCCTACGTTTCCTTGTACAATCAACTCAACTTGAAGTCGCTATCGTCCTCAGTAATGCTGACATTGCTGACTGGACTGGAGTTACTGCGTGCAACTTGTCTGCTGCAAGTGGAAGGACGTGATGCGCATGCGCCAAGGAGGCACCAGCTTATGTGGCGCGCATTATATGTCTCTCACACCTGTTAAGATCAGGTCTACTTTAGGTAAGTGACCGTTTAGGTGGGCGCTACCGTAATTTTCTTTATCCCCAGTACCAGATCATTATATCCTTCCCTTAGGACTACCTAATTCCATGCAGGTGGTTGGAAGGCTAGACACCTCTTTATAACCCCGACAGAGAAAATGTTAACTTAAGTAAGCAACCCCGCACAAGTGTTCCATAATCCCTCATATATCCTATAAGAGAGGATGTTGGCTACTTTAATCCCACTTTTGCCCATAAATCTTTCTTGTCTATCGTATACATTAATAGTCACACTGGCTGATGGCCCTAAACAGAGTATCGGCTCATTGCGATGTAATTACGCTTGTACCCAAGGGCTCGCGCTGGTGACAGGACTGTTTTCCACCAGAATTTACACAGACGGCCGCTGTCCTTAGTGAACGCATAGCTCCAACCATAACACCAAAAATAAAAATATACATACTAATAAATTCTGCTTCACAGTTATGTTCCAGGTGACGCTGGGACATATCTCCAGCGCCGCAGGTTAGCCCCAACGGAAGTACTAATTTGATTGCATGCCTTTTCAGTTTCGAGTAGGCAGCAGAAGAAGAGGTGCATGTCATTCCTGCCATAAACTCAGTAACAAGGTATTTGCAAGGTAATACCTTTCCTTATTCCTTAGCATAAGGTGATCCAAGCCCCCAGTATTCCTGCATGATCTGTCGCGGGATTTTTCCTGGCAGGGTTTCTTTCTTGCCAGGTTTTTTCATCCCGCTCTTAGCGCGACACTTACTGTACTGTTTCATTTCACTATCTACTGATTCTCCATGGAAAGAGCTTATAAGCTTGGTACATGGACAATCAATCCCGTTTTTTTCACTCGCGGTAGGGATACTAACCGCATGCGCATGTGAGACGGAGGTAGCTCGCTAGAGGTTTGCTGCCACGAGGGCTGGGCGGGTTTTAGGGGCTCAGACCCTTATTAAAAGAAAAAAAAACACCAGAATGATTATCCGCTGGACATAACTAATATTTAAAGTCCAAAGTGGATGATCGTAGATAAAAAGAGTAGGTAGTTTAAAGAAGAGTAGTTTAGATATAAACAAGTAATAGTTAAAAAATTAAGTTCAAATCCTACTGAGGCCAACAAAGGAAAATTTTATTTTAGTTAGTTTTTATTTTATAATTACAATTAGTAAAAAAATATGTAGGATTTGAGACAATCACAATATTAAGTGCCAAAATAGAAAGCGAATTACCTTGCATTTTTCATTTTTCACTATATACAGTATATATGGCGTTGGAATATTTATTTTGTTTGTTACTATTTATTCACTTTTTTCGTTTCTAATTTATGAAGCTAATGATTATCTTAACTTCACGTTCTATCAAACTCTAGTATTGCTTCTGTATTACAAAGAAATCTTCTCTTATAATTTCATATACATTTTTAAGTTCTAGTTTTCTAGCAATGGGAAAGTTGGCTCAGTGCCAAAGTGATGGATTTCAAACATGAATTTCTATTAGTGTGGCTAGTAAAAGGAAGGAATTTTTAAAAAAATAAAAAAATCCTGCATTTTAGGCTATATTTGTTACGACCTTTCAGTACAGCTACTTACGATTTGCGTAACAGAGACATAAACCACGACAATGCCAAACATTTTAACGAAGCTGAACGGGTACATTTTTCCTTCTCAAAATAATATTGGTCAATCATTAGTTCCGAAGTGGTTCTAAAGTGACCGTAAGAAGTACTAGCATCGTGAGTCGAGTTTTAACAAAGGACCTCTCGTCCGTGCAAAGAAACGCGACAGTAAACAAAACAAGAACCCTAATGGACTTGGAAGCCACCCCCTTACTATCCCTCTCAAATGTCGCCTTCCGCTTACACGGCCTGACCAGTATTTTGTTTTAAACTCAATGAGGTCTTGAAGGGGTCCTCCACGACCCGCAATGTTTAACGTCGCTAATTGTTTGGTCTGAAGTACGAAGGGATAGACCCTCGTAATACGACTGCCATTCAATGTGCAGTATAAAGAGGATAAGTGCTAAAGAGGCTGCTGGATGAGATGGTAGACCATTGTGATACTTTGAATAGTTCTCAAGTACAAAGTAACACCTTTGCAAAACTACTTACAAATTTCATTGAAGATATAAACTGTAACAAGTAATGTAAACAAAGTATCAAGTCAACTCCTACTGAGGTCAACAAAGACAAATTTTATTTTAGTTACATTTTATTAAATAATTCCAATTGATATGAATAAAGTAACATAACCTATGCGTTAAAACAGCTGTTCTGGCACACAACCTATAACATAAAATCAGCTGCTTTATGAAATAATATGTTATCTCTTATTTTAAGCCAAATGAGACAAAATAACTATATTGCATACCTTGCCCCTTTTGTGAAAAGTCTTTCTCCCATATAAAGCTAAAATATATACATTTCAAATTTAATTGATGAATTAATATTTGAAAAACTTTATTAACATCAATTGCCACCCACTAGAAGTTTTAAAAAATGTATTTGAATATAAGCCGATGAATAAAAAGTATTTTATGACCGATTACGAATTTGAACAAGATAATATACAAGGGGAGTGTGGACTAATAGTAGGAATTTAACAATAAAAAGGAATATTACGTGATTTTATAGATATTTGCTAATAATTTAAGTAAAAATATTAAAAGCAACTTGTTATAACAACAAATAACAAAGTTGTTTTGTTGAAATTATTACATAAATCTTAAAAATCGTAGAAGCTTCGAAGAATCCACGGTAATGATTAGAAATATACAATTACCATTATGAAAATATGTAACTTGTCTTGTAATTACTGTAAAAGTATTTCATTTGGAATATCTCTGAGCCAAACATTCGTTCTACCATTACTCGAAATTGAGCTACGTATTCAGTATAACAACTAGTGAAGTTTATACGTATATCCTTTTAAAGCTCTATGTTTTTAAATCTCTCTTTAAAATATTCCTTCTGTCTAACTATTGTTACGTATCCATCTCAAGTCTCTCGTAGCGTGTTTCTTCATTTGGCGTTTTTTTAATGGTATTAAGGTATATCAGTGGCGGCTCGTGGGCAGGTTGCACGATCAACCCCCAAACCAGAGATCAATAGCAAAAAAATAAATAAATGGATTTATTATATAAGATTTATGTACATTGTTATGTATTGTTATTCACAATATAACATGATCCCTCATTATAAATGATAATAAAAAGGTCAGAGCCACAGAGACCGTGTGACCGTTCGCTCAGTCGCACGGCCTGTCTTTTGTTCGGCCTGGTTGCAGGGAAACCTGGAACACCCAGTGACGTCAGTCCTAATGGAGAAAAAGCTTTGGAAGGTTCAAACCGATTATAAGAGCTAGTCAGTGCCGTAAGGCTCCTTAGGTTGCAGACGGGCTGCAACCTCGGGAGTTTTCGGTTGAGATCGGCTCCGACCTAAGAGATTCATTTGCTCTCCGCTCCGAGTTTCGAGTCAAATGAGTAAGTTCTATTTCTTTATTGTATTTAATTTTATTGCTTTAATAATTTAGATGTCAACAGAATTTGTTGACATTCGCAGTTTAGAATAAAATTATATTGGTTTATTAATAAATTAACCCGTGACTTAAGATGGGGGTTTTAAATGAATAAAAATTTTTAAAAAATAATATATTTCCTTCAATAGAAAAAATCAAAGTATCTATTTCCCCTATACCAGGCCTTTAAGTTTTTATGATCGCGATTTCTTTGCCTTAAAAGAATTAACACTTTACCATTTCCAACCCCCATAGTCTTTAGACACCAGCCGCCACTGAGATATATTCCATAACTCATGAGGTCATTAGGACTTTATAATAAGTAACATATCTATAAAACGATCAGTTTCAATGGATAAAATTCAGTCAAAAACTTGCTGTAGCCATTAACTTTAGCGACTCGGCGTTAGACTGCGCTGCTTGTTACGTGCTAAGATCGAGTATGCGATAAAGATGGACAACTAAAGTAGAACGAGAAAGTCCTACGGTGACACGCTCCAGACTTCTTAGAACTGTAGGGGACACATTTCGTTGCCAAATGTTTATCAACTATTTGTAGGGCAATAGAGACAGACCAGCTGGATGTAAGAGTATATAGGCGTTGGTTTTGTTAAAGTGAGTGAACAGGGGAGGGGTTGTTTAGGGTGTTATAGGTTTCTTTTTATGATTTATAGGTTACATAAATTGCTTTATATTGTGTGATTGTTTTAAGCAAATTTGGTATGAATTTCAAATATTCATTAGGAAATTCAAATATTACTTATAGGTATATTACATATCTTCAATACAGTTATCATATAAAAAGAGTTGATAGGATCCAGAAACGTGTTGGTAAATAAAGTAAACGATGCCCGTAAAAACACGTAACTTCGTTTTGTGATGGCCGAGCATTTACGAAATAAAACGTCTGGAGAAGGCCTAAATTAAATAAGCTATCTATGACTAGCATCAGTGACTGAATCTTTGTAACAGAGATTGAAGTGCAAACAGTACGAACTTTCAAAAACCTGCCGGTATTTTTTTTGTAGAATTGTAGTTTATGAAAATGAGAAAACTAAAAAAATTGCTTTCAAAATGTTGTTTTTATCAATCCTGATATCCGAGAATATTACATGAAATTATATATATAAGTTATGACACTTAATAAGCAAGCTGTAGATATAGCAAGTTAAATGATGACCTGTAGTATATTTATGATGACGCAGGCTTTGAGTTGTACACCTGCTAAGGATTTGTTAAAACCAGTATGTAGCGATCTTTATCTTTCAAGACAGTTCTCACTTCATGTAATCTGCGGGTATGTCAGCGTAATATGTAACAAATGATTGTAATAATTTCTAAAATTGTTACTATTCTTAATTAATAAAGGTTTATTAAAATAAAATGATTTTTTAAAAACCTTTCGCGTTCAACGAAACACGTAACTTGTCTGTATGCGTGCGTGTGTGTGTGTGTGTGTGTGTGTGTGTGTGTGTGTGTGTGTGTGTGTTGTGTGTGTGTGTGTGTGTGTGTGTGTGTGTGTGTGTGTGTGTGTGTGTGTGTGTGTGTGTGTGTGTGTGTGTGTGTGTGTGTGTATGTGTGGTGTGAGTGTGTATGTGTATGTGTGTGTGTGTTTTTTTTTTATTTATTGTCCATTGAGTATTGTTTAAATTTCTAATTGGTTTAAATACAGAGGATATTTAAATTCGTTATTTTATCATCTAGTGAGTAGTTTCAAGTTATAACTTGTGCCTAATGGCGTAAAGTTGCATTTACTTTTCTACAAAGCTACAAAACACTTCAAATGTCACCCGACCACAAAAAGAATAGCTGCGTTTCTACACTGGATATTTCTCTCATCAACCATTTCCCATTCTCTTTCTAACAACTACTCAATAACTGCCGGCTTTTTAATTTGGTTTTACAACTCTACTATTGTTTTCCAGCCTTTTCAACAATTGGTGTCAGCAGTCGATAAGGTAATATTACGACATTTTTAATAAGTATTGGCGGACGAGTTGCGGAATCGAGTTGAGAACCACTGTAGATCTATCACATACTATGAACGAATTACAAAAATATCCGTTCAAATAACTGGTAACTAGTATTTAACTACACAAACTAGTAATAACGGATTAAAAAATTGATAAGGAGATACCATATGAAAGAATAATTCTTCAAAATACCCGTTCATATAACGAGTAACTAGCATTAGACTATTCAAAACAGTAATAACAGATTACGAAATTTATAAGCAGATACTGTAAGAAAAAATAATTTAACAAAATAACCGTTCATATAACGCGTAGCTAGTTATAAACTACTCAAAATAGTAATAACAGATTACGAAATTGATAAGCAGATACCGTAAGAAAGAATAATTTAACAATATAACCGTTCATATAACGGGTAACTAGTACTAAAATACTCAAAATAGTAATAACAGATTACGAAATTGATAAGCAGATACCGTAAGGAGGAATAATTTAACAAAATAACCGTTCATATAACGAGTAACTAGTTATAAACTTGGGTGCACGCCCGCGCAGTGGCTCAAAACGAAAGTTATCTTTATCCCGAAACCGGGGAGGAAAGGTTACACAGAGGTAAAGGACTTCAGACCTATCAGCCTTACATCTTTCTTGTTAAAGACATTGGAAAGGCTGGTGGACCACTATTTGAAGGAGGGACCTTTGAAGCAGTATCCGCTTCATCAGGACCAACAACTGGTAGGTCAGTGGAGACTGCGCTGTTGTCGTTCGTGGACTTTATTGAGGGTCAGATCAACAACAAGGGGATATGTATTGGGGCTTTTCTTGATGTGGAGGGGGCTTTTAACAGTACCTCTAGACTGGCCATCAAGAGAGCAGCTATGGATCACGGGATTTCTGATGGAATTATAAATTGGATTATGAGTTCCTTGGAAAACCGGATAAGTACTGCATTCTGGATGGGGTGCACGATAAATGGGATGGTCTCGGAGGGCTGCCCGCAGGGTGGAGTGTTATCCCCTTTGCTGTGGTGCCTTGTCGTGGACGGCTTACTAAGGACGCTCAGTGGAATGGGTGTCAAGGTGGTAGGATATGCGGAAGACATAGCTATCCTTGTTAGGGGACCATTTGAAGAGGTCCTCAAAGACTTGCTTCAAGAGGCACTCAAGGTAACAGAAGCATGGTGCAGGGAGAATGCACTATGCATTCAAGGAGAGAAATCTGTGGCACTCATCTTCACTAGGCGATATAAAACTAAATTGCTGGAGATGATGGAAGTTGGTAATACCAAAATAAGCTACGTTGAGAGCGCTAAATGTCTGGGAGTTATTCTGGATAGGAAGCTACTCTGGCGTGAGCACTTGGAGGATAAGTGCAAAAAAGCCATAGCTACGTTCTGGCAATGCAGAGGAGCAATAGGCACGAGATGGGGTTTGGGTCCACGTCAGATTAACTGGATTTATTCCGCCATTGTGGTGCCGAGGTTGGTCTTTGCCTCAATCGTCTAGTGGGACAGGGCACATTAAGAAACAAGTAAAAGAATGCTGGACCGCGCGAAGGGGCTCTTCCTTAGAGGCATAACAGCTACAAGGAGAAGCACACCATGTGTGGCCATGAGAGTTATGTTGAGTTTTTCATCCTTGAGTCTTCAAATTAGGATGGAGGCAATGAAAACTACATACCGGCTAAGTTGTACCGGGCAGTGGAAGACAAGTAGCAAACTTCATAAACAGCTATTTGGAGATTCACTGAAGGAGCTCTGGATAGAACCTCAGGATAAGATACTGTCTCTTAAAAGGGAAAAGGAAACTACAAAATCCATATTCCTGCAAGAGAGGCATGGGCGGAGTATAGACCCAGACATGGTGAAATCTGGTTCATTGATGGGTCCAAGATGAAGGAAGGAGTGGGAGCAGGATTTAGTGGACCGAGACACCAAGACAGATTTTGTCATCGCCTGGAGGACTACAACTCTGTCTTCCAGGGGGAAGGCTTTAGGTAAGGCTAGTACCAGCTCTAGGCTGGTGGCTGAGACTATAGCTTCTCCAGCAGAGCTGAGTAAGTATAATTCACTCAACCTAACCTGGATTCTAGGACATTCTGGCTGGATAGGGAATGAGAGAGCTGACGCCATAGCAAAACAAGGGTGTATAACTCAAGGACCGTTGCTGAGGGCAGTGGGCATGCCGCCTCAGGAGGGGCGCAAGAGGATTACGGCACATATAGACAGGTTGTGCAGGGAAGAATGGAATGTAACCTTGGGGTGTAACAAATCCAAGGTACTGTGGGGTTACTCAGGAGATTTGTGGGGCAAAGAACTACTCTCCTTAAGTAGACATCAACTCAGAGCTACTGTAGAGCTGGTTACAGGCCATGGGAATCTGAGGGGGTTCCAATACAAAACTGGAAAATCTAGATCCCCTGTGTGCAAGAGATGCTACGAAGACCAAGAGGAAAGCCCAATCCACGTACTCTGTGAGTGTCCTGCTTTGGGAGCTGCAAGGAGAAAGTGGTTTGGCTGGCAGGTATGTACACCAGAGGATATCAGAAGATTCAGCATCAGGTGGGTACTTAATTTCTGCAAAGAGGTAGGTATCCACTAAGCTAGTCCTGTGGTAGGGATGGGAAAAGAGTACAAAGGCTGCAGTTAAGTCCTCTACACCGATAAGGTCCCTCCGAGTTTTAGTAATAATAATAATAATAATAATAATAACATATGAAAGAATAATTCTTCAAAATACCCGTTCATATAACGAGTAACTAGTATTAGACTATTCAAAACAGTAATAACAGATTACGAAATTGATAAGCAGATACCGTAAGGAGGAATAATTTAACAATATAACCGTTCATATAACGGGTAACTAGTATTAAACTACTCAAAACAGTAATAACATATTATGAAATTGATAAGCAGATACCGTAAGAAGGAATAATTTAACAAAATAACCGTTCATATAACGGGTAACTAATTTTAAACTATACAAGTTAGTAATAACGGATTAAAAAATTGATAAGAAGATGCCATATGGAGGAATAATTCTACAAAATAACCCTTTATATAACGGGTAACTAGTATTAAACTACTCAAAATAGTAATAACAGATTACAAAATTGATAAGCAGATACCGTAAGAAGGAATAATTTAACAAAATAACCGTTCATATAACGGGTAACTACTATTAAACTACTCAAAATAGTAATAACAGATTACGAAATTGATAAGGAGATACCGTATGAAGGAATCATTTTACAACATAACCGTTTAAATAACTTGTAATTAAATAACAGGAAATATCAGTTTAAAATACGGACTGTTAAAGTTAGTAATAACCATTTAATAATACGTAGTGTTTTCGGCTACATTCTCGACAATTTAGTAACCGTTAAATAAATATCCGTTCAAACAGCTAGTTAATTGTTTTTGATACAAGGCCTTAGTTCAGCCTTCACACTTACTAAAGTAAATGAATTCTTTCTCTAACCCCCCTCCACCAATTTAGTCTACTTCCCAACCAGTGTGATACTTGTGTTTAAACTCAAGAGGCCGCTTGTTACTAAACACACTATATTTACTGACACGCGGAGGGTGAAGCAGACAGGGGTTGCACCCTCTATTGTACTTAGGTAATAGTACATGACTGCCATTCAGTGTGCACGATAGCGGTAACAAGAGGGTAATATTCACAGCATGTCACCACCTGACCACTGTACGTATCTGCATAATATTAAAGAGTTTTCCAAAAACACGTAATAAAAAATAAAGTGCCTTTATTCAATGCAGTGCGATTAAATTGAATAATATTTATTTTTTACAATTACATAAATTAACATATAAAACATACTTTACGTAAAAACGTGTCCTTATTAGCACTCACTTTTTGTATGAGAGACGGCTGGGTATAGAAAGGTCTTGTTACCTCGCCACTAGTTATGCCTGACCGATATTGTTATTCTTGTCATTAGTTGTCCCTGAACGATCTAGTTATTCCTGTCACTAGCTATGCCTAAACGATTTTGTTATTCCTGTCATTAGATATGCCTGAACGATCTTGTTATTCCTGTCACTAGTTGTCCCTGAACGATCTAGTTATTCCTGTCACTAGCTATGCCTAAACGATTTTGTTATTCCTGTCATTAGATATGCCTGAACGATCTTGTTATTCCTGTCACTAGTTATGCCTGAACTTTCTTCTTACTGCAGTCACTAGCTATGCCTAAACGATTTTGTTATTCCTGTCATTAGATATGCCTGAACGATCTTGTTCTTCCTGTCACTAGTTGTCCCTGTACGATCTAGTTATTCCTGTCACTAGCTATGCCTAAACGATTTTGTTATTCCTGTCATTAGATATGCCTGAACGATCTTGTTATTCCTGTCACTAGTTGTCCCTGAACGATCTAGTTATTCCTGTCACTAGCTATGCCTAAACGATTTTGTTATTCCTGTCATTAGATATGCCTGAACGATCTTGTTATTCCTGTCACTAGTTGTCCCTGAACGATCTAGTTATTCCTGTCACTAGCTATGCCTAAACGATTTTGTTATTCCTGTCATTAGATATGCCT
>JBAIZL010000001.1:268538424-268563424 GCA_036971475.1 Prosapia bicincta | reverse complement strand
TGTGTGTGAAGAACCTACTAAGAAGTACTATAACCTTGACTGCCTGCGTAACCGAGACGAAGAGTGAGAAGTACGGGAAGTAAATCCGAAAAACCCTTTTACTTAATGTCTCCAATCAGTTTTTGCTAGTTTCCACTGTACTACCCGTTTTACAAATATTTTCCCATCTTCTTAAGTATACACAGGTGCTACTAAAGAGACTGAATGACACTTCGGGTACTAATTAGAATTACAAGTTATTCTATTTGTCTTATTTAGTACGGGATCTAAAGAAGGTTGAGCATGCGCTGAAAGCCTAAAGCAATTTTTTTTTCAGATTGTTGTTCTGTGCACTTAGGGGATTGTAAAACGTATGTTGTCAAAGGGGTCGAAATATTAAGGGAAGAGGGGTAACATCGCGGGGAACGCACTGTTCTGAAATCTTTGTGACTTTTAAACTGTAAAAGACAGAATGATCAAAAAAATATTTATGAACTCGAAAGAATAAGGGCTTTAATAATGGTTCCTAGGCTTTCAGGGCATGCTCAACGTTTTTAGATCCACGACTAGTTATTGTATCCAGCATACAGCGCCGTGTGCTACGTTTTTAGATCCACGACTAGTTATTGTATCCAGCATACAGTGCCGTGTGCAACGTTTTTAGATCCACGACTAGTTATTGTATCCAGCATACAGCGCCGTGTGCAACGTTTTTAGATCCACGACTAGTTATTGTATCCAGCATACAGCGCCGTGTGCTACGTTTTTAGATCCACGACTAGTTATTGTATCCAGCATACAGCGCCGTGTGCTACGTTTTTAGATCCATGACTAGTTATTGTATCCAGCATACAGTATCGTGTGCAACGTTTTTAGATCCACGACTAGTTAATGTATCCAGCATACAGGGCCGTGTGCAACGTTTTTAGATCCACGACTAGTTATTCAGCATACAGGGCCGTGTGCAACGTTTTTAGATCCACGACTAGTTATTGTATCCAGCATACAGGGCCGTGTGCAACGTTTTTAGATCCACGACTAGTTAATGTATCCAGCATACAGGGCCGTGTGCAATGTTTTTAGATCCACGACTAGTTATTGTATCCAGCATACAGTGCCGTGTGCAACGTTTTTAGATCCACGACTAGTTATTGTATCCAGCATACAGTACCGTGTGCAACGTTTTTAGATCCACGACTAGTTATTGTATCCAGCATACAGCGCCGTGTGCAACGTTTTTAGATCCACGACTAGTTATTGTATCCAGCATACAGTGCCGTGTGCAACGTTTTTAGATCCACGACTAGTTATTGTATCCAGCATACAGCGTCGTGTGCAACGTTTTTAGATCCACGACTAGTTATTGTATCCAGCATACAGTGCCGTGTGCAACGTTTTTAGATCCACGACTAGTTATTGTATCCAGCATACATCGCCATGTGCAACGTTTTTAGATCCACGACAAGTTATTGTATCCAGCATACAGCGCCGTGTGCAACGTTTTTAGATCCACGACTAGTTATTGTATCCAGCATACAGCGTCGTGTGCAACGTTTTTAGATCCATGACTAGTTATTGTATCCAGCATACAGTGCCGTGTGCAACGTTTTTAGATCCACGACTAGTTATTGTATCCAGCATACAGTGCCGTGTGCAACGTTTTTAGATCCACGACTAGTTATTGTATCCAGCATACATCGCCGTGTGCAACGTTTTTAGATCCACGACTAGTTAATGTATCCAGCATACAGGGCCGTGTGCAACGTTTTTAGATCCACGACTAGTTATTCAGCATACAGGGCCGTGTGCAACGTTTTTAGATCCACGACTAGTTATTGTATCCAGCATACAGTGCCGTGTGCAACGTTTTTAGATCCACGACGAGTTACTGTATCCAGCATACAGCGCCGTGTGCAACGTTTTTAGATCCACGACTAGTTATTGTATCCAGCATACAGTGCCGTGTGCAACGTTTTTAGATCCACGACTAGTTATTGTATCCAGCATACAGCGCCGTGTGCAACGTTTTTAGATCCACGACTAGTTATTGTATCCAGCATACAGCGCCGTGTGCTACGTTTTTAGATCCATGACTAGTTATTGTATCCAGCATACAGTATCGTGTGCAACGTTTTTAGATCCACGACTAGTTAATGTATCCAGCATACAGGGCCGTGTGCAACGTTTTTAGATCCACGACTAGTTATTCAGCATACAGGGCCGTGTGCAACGTTTTTAGATCCACGACTAGTTATTGTATCCAGCATACAGGGCCGTGTGCAACGTTTTTAGATCCACGACTAGTTAATGTATCCAGCATACAGGGCCGTGTGCAATGTTTTTAGATCCACGACTAGTTATTGTATCCAGCATACAGTGCCGTGTGCAACGTTTTTAGATCCACGACTAGTTATTGTATCCAGCATACAGTACCGTGTGCAACGTTTTTAGATCCACGACTAGTTATTGTATCCAGCATACAGCGTCGTGTGCAACGTTTTTAGATCCACGACTAGTTATTGTATCCAGCATACAGTGCCGTGTGCAACGTTTTTAGATCCACGACTAGTTATTGTATCCAGCATACATCGCCGTGTGCAACGTTTTTAGATCCACGACAAGTTATTGTATCCAGCATACAGCGCCGTGTGCAACGTTTTTAGATCCACGACTAGTTATTGTATCCAGCATACAGTGCCGTGTGCAACGTTTTTAGATCCACGACTAGTTATTGTATCCAGCATACAGTGCCGTGTGCAACGTTTTTAGATCCACGACTAGTTATTGTATCCAGCATACATCGCCGTGTGCAACGTTTTTAGATCCACGACTAGTTAATGTATCCAGCATACAGGGCCGTGTGCAACGTTTTTAGATCCACGACTAGTTATTCAGCATACAGGGCCGTGTGCAACGTTTTTAGATCCACGACTAGTTATTGTATCCAGCATACAGTGCCGTGTGCAACGTTTTTAGATCCACGACGAGTTACTGTATCCAGCATACAGCGCCGTGTGCAACGTTTTTAGATCCACGACTAGTTATTGTATCCAGCATACAGTGCCGTGTGCAACGTTTTTAGATCCACGACTAGTTATTGTATCCAGCATACAGCGCCGTGTGCAACGTTTTTAGATCCACGACTAGTTATTGTATCCAGCATACAGGGCCGTGTGCAACGTTTTTAGATCCACGACTAGTTATTGTATCCAGCATACAGTGCCGTGTGCAACGTTTTTAGATCCACGACTAGTTATTGTATCCAGCATACAGCGCCGTGTGCAACGTTTTTAGATCCACGACTAGTTATTGTATCCAGCATACAGGGCCGTGTGCAACGTTTTTAGATCCACGACTAGTTATTGTATCCAGCATACAGGGCCGTGTGCAACGTTTTTAGATCCACGACTAGTTATTGTATCCAGCATACAGCGCCGTGTGCAACGTTTTTAGATCCACGACTAGTTATTGTATCCAGCATACAGCGCCGTGTGCAACGTTTTTAGATCCACGACTAGTTATTGTATCCAGCATACAGCGCCGTGTGCAACGTTTTTATACTATTGTAATATTATAGTAATCCTTGTGTGACAGGTCGTACAACATTGGATATCCCTGTATTGCTGAAATAAGTCGTTCATCAAAACTCATCTTAAAAATAAATAAATCAACAATCCAATAATCACAGTACTACAAACATGTCTGTGTCAGACCGCCCGAGTTCAGTTGCACAACACTACTGACTATCTGTACTCTGCGCATGCGCGGCGTCTCGGTCCTTCCGTCGCTTCCGCAAAAATCGCTCGCTGACCGAAAAGTGGCCGAGACGGACGGAGCGGACTGAACTAAACTGACGGAACGGATGCAGTGTGCTGTTCTACATTTGATTACATTGTTTCCGAATTTTGGCGGAAGCGACTGAGCTGAGCGGATTGGACTGAACGGATCCAGTGTGCGACAAGCCTTAACGAATATCTTAGCCGATGATGACTCGGCCAACCTCTGTATTCAAACTAATAGATATACTGGAAAAGGTCTTAGTGTAAAAATTCAGTATTTGTGCTGTTTAATTCTATGTTTGCTTAACTACCTTTCAAAATTATCAGATATTATTATTAGAGGTATACAGTAATATTACTAGCAACATTATCAATATTATATTATTAAACAACCATTAAAAGTATGTTGTTTGAATCAACAAATACAAAAATTGAAAGAAATAATATTAATATTATTGAATACAATAAATATATTTACAGTTTGGTACATATTTAGTGAAGGAAGACAAACTAACTAAGAGAGAAACCATATTATATTTGTATCAGATAATTTGTACTATACCAGGACAATGTTTGTATAACTCTGCTATAAATAGTGCCCAAAAGATGTGATAATATTGTAGTAGGATCAACGTCCAATTAGCGACATCTTGCAAAAACTGTAGTTTCAGTCATTAAAACGCATTAGTCATATTACAATGAAAATATTGGAAAAACCCCAATACCACAAAAATAATAAAAAATAACAAATAAAACCAGTTACTTAAGATTAAACCCTTATGTACATTTCGATGACTATGTCATCATCATCATCAGAGGGTCGTATTACAAAATTACAATCTAGCAAACAAGATGTTATAAACTAGAGTGATGATATAAACTAGAGTGTCATCACTCTAGTTTATAACATCTTGTTTGTGAGATTGTAATTTTGTAATAAGACCCTCTGATGATGATGACATAGTCATCGAAATGTACATTAGGGTTTAATCTTAAGTAACTGCTTTTATTTGTTATTTTCGATTATTTTTGTGGTATTAGGGTTTTTCCAATATTTTCATTGTAATACAGCATATTGTACCGCTGTGCTCTTGATATTGCGCATTAGTCATACTTTGTGGCAGGACTGTACAAGTGTAGTTTGTTACCCTAAAATCTCGGACAATGTACAGTCAAGAAAACCTGAAGCATTTGATACGAACGATGTTCTAAGCGGCCAGATAACTTTAGCAACACGATATGTTAGAAACAGCAGACAACGCACGGAAACACTGACAAATAGCGAGTATATAAGCCGAATCAGCTAAAACATAGATGCAACGGAAGAAAGAGCAGACAACGCACGGAAACACTGACAAATAGCGAGTATATAAGCCGAATCAGCTAAAACATAGATGTAACGGAAGAAACAGCAGACAACGCACGGAAACACTGACAAATAGCGAGTATATAAGCCGAATCAGCTAAAACATAGATGTAACGGAAGAAACAGCAGACACCGCACGGAAACACTGACAAATAGCGAGTATATAAGACGAATCAGCTAAAACATAGATGTACCTGAAGAAACGGCAGCCAACGCACGGAAACACTGACAAATAGCGAGTATATAAGCCGAATCAGCTAAAACATAGATGTACCTGAAGAAACGGCAGCCAACGCACGGAAACACTGACAAATAGCGAGTATATAAGCCGAATCAGCTAAAACATAGATGTACCTGAAGAAACGGCAGCCAACGCACGGAAACACTGACAAATAGCGAGTATATAAGCCGAATCAGCTAAAACATAGATGTACCTGAAGAAACAGCAGACAACGCACGGAAACACTGACAAATAGCGAGTATATAAGCCGAATCAGCTAAAACATAGATGCAACGGAAGAAACAGCAGACAACGCACGGAAACACTGACAAATAGCGAGTATATAAGCCGAATCAGCTAAAACATAGATGTGCCTGAAGAAACGGCAGCCAACGCACGGAAACACTGACAAATAGCGAGTATATAAACCGAATCAGCTAAAACATAGATGCAACGGAAGAAACAGCAGACAATGCACGGAAACACTGACAAATAGCGAGTATATAAGACGAATCAGCTAAAACATAGATGTACCTGAAGAAACAGCAGACAACGCACGGAAACACTGACAAATAGCGAGTATATAAGCCTAATCAGCTAAAACATAGATGTAACGGAAGAAACTGCAGGCAACGAACGGAAACACTGACAAATAGCGAGTATATAAGCCGAATCAGCTAAAACATAGATGTAACGGAAGAAACAGCAGACAACGCACGGAAACACTGACAAATAGCGAGTATATAAGCCGAATCAGCTAAAACATAGATGTACCTGAAGAAACAGCAGACAACGCACGGAAACACTGACAAATAGCGAGTATATAAGCCGAATCAGCTAAAACATAGATGTAACGGAAGAAACAGCAGACAATGCACGGAAACACTGACAAATAGCGAGTATATAAGCCGAATCAGCTAAAACATAGATGTAACGGAAGAAACAGCAGACAACGCACGGAAACACTGACAAATAGCGAGTATATAAGCCGAATCAGCTAAAACATAGATGTAACGGAAGAAACAGCAGACAACGCACGGAAACACTGACAAATAGCGAGTATATAAGACGAATCAGCTAAAACATAGATGTACCTGAAGAAACAGCAGACAACGCACGGAAACACTGACAAATAGCGAGTATATAAGCCGAATCAGCTAAAACATAGATGTAACGGAAGAAACTGCAGGCAACGAACGGAAACACTGACAAATAGCGAGTATATAAGCCGAATCAGCTAAAACATAGATGTAACGGAAGAAACAGCAGACAACGCACGGAAACACTGACAAATAGCGAGTATATAAGCCGAATCAGCTAAAACATAGATGTAACGGAAGAAACTGCAGGCAACGAACGGAAACACTGACAAATAGCGAGTATATAAGCCGAATCAGCTAAAACATAGATGTAACGGAAGAAACAGCAGACAACGCACGGAAACACTGACAAATAGCGAGTATATAAGCCGAATCAGCTAAAACATAGATGTACCTGAAGAAACAGCAGACAACGCACGGAAACACTGACAAATAGCGAGTATATAAGCCGAATCAGCTAAAACATAGATGTAACGGAAGAAACAGCAGACAATGCACGGAAACACTGACAAATAGCGAGTATATAAGCCGAATCAGCTAAAACATAGATGTAACGGAAGAAACAGCAGACAACGCACGGAAACACTGACAAATAGCGAGTATATAAGCCGAATCAGCTAAAACATAGATGTAACGGAAGAAACAGCAGACAACGCACGGAAACACTGACAAATAGCGAGTATATAAGCCGAATCAGCTAAAACATAGATGTAACGGAAGAAACAGCAGACAACGCACGGAAACACTGACAAATAGCGAGTATATAAGCCGAATTAGCTAAAACATAGATGTACAGGCAGAAACAGCGAGAGAAAGGTCGAACCTAGAGTAACAGTAAATATATACATTCATTATTCAATTTATTTCAATTATTTATAGTAATTAATTATTTCAATTTAAGATAAAGGAAGAAAAGAATGAATTCTGGTTTAAACAAAAAACTGTGCGTGAGTAACCTATTGCAATTTTTTAGAAAGTTTTCCCTTCAATTGGCTAAATTAAGCTTGGTTAAGGAATGTAAAACGTCAGCTGTACAGAACCGCAACACAAGAGGGACAGCAAATTGAGTTATCCGACATATCGGGTTATTTGACCGCCGTTTTGCAAAGGCTTCATCTCTGCAAAAGTTACTCTTATACTAATATGATTTTACGCAACAATTATAACAATATGTAACTCCACAGTTGTATATAAAATTGGTTAAAGTGATTACATTTTTTGGAAAGAGTAGATTAGTATAGAAAAGGTTGAAAGCATATATAGTATACATTAAGGGAATCACGTCGGACAAAATATTGGCAAGACGAGGAAGGAAAGAGAAACATTACACAGAATATCGGCGCAATGGTGTTAAAAGGCATTAGTTATGTGTCTAGTAAGTGAACGAAAAACAAACAATGACAAATTATTTTGCCTAGTAGACAAACTTAACTCAAACATTACTACTGCAGTGAAAACAAAAATAGAATATAGCCATTAAACCAGGGACAACAAAGTATCTCACACAGGAGTACAGAGTCCAACGCTTCCGAATGGCGACCCATGAACACTTCTAGTAAGATACTTGTTTAAGTACATTTAAAGTGTAAGTGAAGGTATAAACAAGTATATAAGAAATCCATATGCACGCACTCGCACGCACACGCTCACGCACAGACACACGTATTATATATGTAAAACAAACATGACTAGCATACTACTACATACTTACTACTACTGTATAGATTGTAAGTATATATAATAATAAAATTATATTATATACTTAGACAACCCATACGTGGAAGCGAAAGCCAACTAGTCTATAGACATATATATATATATATATATATATATATATATATATATATATATATATATATATATATGAATGTTTGTAGGTATGTCTGCAACTTATGCATTACTAAACCATTAAACAGAAGTTAATAAAATTTTGAGGGATTGTTTTATATATTCCCAGAATGGTTCGTATGATGTTTGGTGTAGATCCATCCACAGGGCTCCGCCCCAGAGGCTTAGGATGGTTCAAAAACCAATATATGTACGTATCATTGGACGCCTAAACCGCTGAACAGAACTTAATGAAATTTAGTGGGATTGTTTAAAATATTCCCAGAATGGTTCGTATGATGTTTGGTGTAGATCCATCCACAGGGCTCCGCCCCAGAGGCTTAGGATTGTTCAAAAACCAATATATGTACGTATCATTGGACGCCTAAACCGCTGAACAGAACTTAATGAAATTTAGTGGGATTGTTTAAAATATTCCCAGAATGGTTCGTATGATGTTTGGTGTAGATCCATCCACAGGGCTCCGCCCCAGAGGCTTAGGATTGTTCAAAAACCAATATATGTACGTATCATTGGACGCCTAATCCGCTGAACAGAACTTAATGAAAATCAGAGGGATTGTTTAAAATATTCCCAGAATGGTTCGTATGATGTTTGGTGTAGATCCATCCACAGGGCTCCACCCCAGAGGCTTAGGATGGTTCAAAAACCAATATATGTACGTATCATTGGACGCCTAAACCGCTAAACAGAACTTAATGAAAATCAGAGGGATTGTTTAAAATATTCCCAGAATGGTTCGTATGATGTTTGGTGTAGATCCATCCACAGGGCTCCACCCCAGAGGCTTAGGATGGTTCAAAAACCAATATATGTACGTATCATTGGACGCCTAAACCGCTAAACAGAACTTAATGAAAATCAGAGGGATTGTTTAAAATATTCCCAGAATGGTTCGTATGATGTTTGGTGTAGATCCATCCACAGGGCTCCACCCCAGAGGCTTAGGATGGTTCAAAAACCAATATATGTACGTATCATTGGACGCCTAAACCGCTAAACAGAACTTAATGAAAATCAGAGGGATTGTTTAAAATATTCCCAGAATGGTTCGTATGATGTTTGGTGTAGATCCATCCACAGGGCTCCACCCCAGAGGCTTAGGATGGTTCAAAAACCAATATATGAACGTATCATTGGACGCCTAAACCGCTAAACAGAACTTAATGAAAATCAGAGGGATTGTTTAAAATATTCCCAGAATGGTTCGTATGATGTTTGGTCCAGATCTATCCACAGGACTCCACCCCACAACCATAGGATGGTTCAAAAACCGATGTATGTATGTATCATATGGATGCCTAAACAGCTGAACAGAAGTTAACAAAATTCCTAGGAATTGTTTAACATATTAAAAGGTAGGTCGTGTGACGTTTGGTGAAAATCCATCCACAGGGCTTCGCCCCATATGCTGAGTGTGGTTCATTGTACAGCTTTCCATAAGTCTAATGTTGAATTAGACTACTAGCGTTATTTAATTAATTTAAAAATATTGTAAAAATAAAAATACATTATTAATTATTTTAATATTGGCATTAAAAGTAGGATCGCCGATAATACTCTTGCGAAATTTGATTCCAACAAAGCTGTGCAACGGAACCAGACTGACAACAGAAAAACTGACACCCAACTTAATCGAGACTAATCATAAGTGGCAAGTTCAAAGGAGAGATGGTCTTATTCCTCGAATAACGATGATTTCATCCTATTTCAAACGGCTAAAAATTTTTTTACGTCTTGCACTCGCAATAACCATAAACAAGCCACAAGGACAATCACTGACCATTGCTGGATTAAATTTGGAACATTCTTGCTTTTCTCATTGACAATTATATGCTGCGTGCTCACGTGTTGGGACACCTAAAAATTTGCTTGTTAACGCCTAATCAAATGACGAAAAACTTTCTATCCTCTAGCATTACAAAGTAAATGTATTTAGATGTTTGATTTGCTTTTCTTACTGGAAAATTTATTAATAATTTTCGATTATAAGATTATGATTTCGGGTACAGCAACGCGCTCCAGGTAGCGCTAGTTAAACAATAAAATACAGTAATGATAATGCCCTGAACAATCTAAATTAATTTAAGGTTACTACAGTGATTTTATTTCCAATGACTGGTTTAATATGAATGTTTAAAGTATGTATAAACTTCACTACAGCGTGAAGTATCGGGCTTGTTGAACCCCCCCCCCCTTAAGCACAAGTTTATCGTAAATTTACCTTTACATTGTACACCCAAAGAGGAGTTTCGTTGCACGCCGAGAAGCCAAGTTCGCCGCCAAACACATAGATGGAGTCCTTGTACGCTACTGCAGAATGTTCCTGAAGACACGGTGGTGTATCGCCTCCTGGCTTCAACACCTCCCATCGACTTTCTTCTAAACAAAACAAGGAACTAAATTAGAATTCAAATAACTGAAGAGTTTAGAATTATAAAGAGCTCGCGTATACGTCTGAATAAACTCAGAATTCGGTGCTTTACTAATCGGTATAAACTCACTACGTAGACTCTTGGTTATAGTAAAAACGTAAAGCCACAATGATGTTCCTTGAATACAGTTTTTATGCTTTATGGATTATCAATAAATTGAACATTTATACTTTTATAATTGTCTACCCTTAGAGGGTTTGAAACCAACTGTTTACACTCTCCACTTTATTTGAGCAAATTATTTACGTACCAATATGGCGCTCAGAACGTAAGTTTGACACAAAGTTACAATTAATAAATAATAATAATAAATTACCGGAGGACCAGACTGATAAATTTAGAAAGGGGACAATCTGTGAGTTGCCTTAAGTTTATGTAACAAAGAGGTTACGAATAAAGAAAATTGCTAAATACTAAAATAATAATAGATGTCTGGGTAGGTGTGCACATCGCTAGAACTGTTCA
Source organism: Prosapia bicincta (assembly GCA_036971475.1). Classification (NCBI taxonomy): domain Eukaryota; kingdom Metazoa; phylum Arthropoda; class Insecta; order Hemiptera; family Cercopidae; genus Prosapia; species Prosapia bicincta. The sequence continues at coordinate 268,552,232 of JBAIZL010000001.1, read as the reverse complement.
CTAAACACTTTTAAATACTTGATTTCAAAAATTCTTTAAGAGAATAACAAAAGTTTCACTAGTTTGTGCTGAACACTTGTTGATTAACGTTAAATCGTTCAATAATAAAGTAATGACAGCTCAGACTACCACTTGCCCTGAAAATCTCTTCTACGCGTAGTTTCTTTTGCGGTATCTGCTAGAACAGCTCCTCCTTAGATAAACCCCTAATCCAGGCATCCTCACTACGCGGCTCGCGGGCCGCATGCGGCCCTCGGGACGATTTTTTGCGGCCCTTAGACGGTTAGGATTGAAGTCAAAATATTTTATAATTTAAATAAATATTATATTTATTTACTGAGTGTTTTGAAAATCTGCCGTTGTTTTACTAAACTTAATTAATTACTCAAACTACTGAAGTTAAAAACTGCGATTTACTAAAACTGTTGAAAGACCTGAAGGAAGAAATGTGTCAGAGGTTTAGTGACTTCAGGAAGTATCAGGAACCATTTCGCTTGGTAGAAAATCCATGGGCAATGAAACCAGCTAATGTAGTTCATCTTTTTGTTTTTGGATATGAAGGGATTTGAAAAATGAATTAATCTATCTTCACAACGATACGGAACTCAAAAGTATTTTTGAAGAAAAGATGAAGAATAAAGCTCACTATGAGTTTCGGAGGGTTGTTGAAAAGGACAAATTTCCTAACTTACTTGAATGTGCTCAGAAAATATTGTGTGTTTATTCATCTATTTATGTCTGTGAATCTACATTCAGTAAGCTGAAGTTTGTAAAAAACAAGTACAGCTCTAGGCTAACAAGTGAGAATGTTGAGAACATTTTTAGAATTTCAGTTTCTTCCCAACCTGCCAACATAGATGCCATATTAGAGGACTGTGAAAGATTTCGCCCATCAACTTCAAAGAATTAACTAAGTAAAAAAAAAACATTTTCAAACTTTTTTATGCGCAAAACAGTTTATTTATGTTGGTAATGTCATATTGTTTGTCAGTTATTTAGTGCCTCTTGTACTTGCGGCCCTCAGGAAAATTGTATGCAAAATTTTTGGCTCTCAAAGTATTCCTAGTGAGGACCCCTGCCCTAATCGAACCTCTTAATGAATGCATTTCCTTTTTCACTTCTTTATTTTATCCGTTTCTTTTCGATCTTAATTTTTGTACTGTTTTCAGTAGTTTTCTCTACCTAGTCGTACGAGGCTTTCATAGCCTCCTCCCAGGACACTTTACCTAACCAGGACACATCTCTGCATCAATTACGATATACCTTGTACTATGGCATAGATTTCCCCATCCTCAGAACCCTAGGGAATCATTATGAAGTTCCCTTATTCATGCCTAATTCTATCTACCATTCCATATCTTCTTCTCATGAGAAGGTGTAGGCCCTAACCAATAAATAGTAAGTGTATTTCAGGCATGAGATGATACAAACGGGATAGCATGGACCACCTTATCCTGTACAAGGGGGTTTTATGTCTTTACCTTTATTCACAATCCTTTCCTGTCCACACCAATCCATACTGACCTATCACCTTCAAACAAAAAATAAAACTTCATATAAAGTACATTGCAAGAAATCAAGCCGTATCAAAAAATAATGCAGCGTTGCCACATGGACGGCAGACGAGTCACGGACAGGCCCTAGACTGACAGCCCAACGCTCGAAATAGGCAACACTGTTCGCTCAGGGTTGTCAATTAGTGTTCAAGGATAAGCGACTTTCGACCCTACCTCACGAGGCCGGTTCCATACGTGACAACAGCTCTAAACAAGCCACCCACCCGATTTCGTGCAGTTGACTTTAAATCAGGCATCCTCACTACGCGGTTCGAGGGCCGCAAGAGGCCAGGAGAACGATTTTACCTCAGACTGTAAACATTTTCAGATATCCTATTTCTTCCTAACCTGTAACATATACGCCATATTAGATATCTGTGAAAGATTTCCCTCTATCGGCGTCAAAGAATTAACAAATTAAGTAATTCATGGAGTAAAGTAAAATATATTTTTTTAGACTACTAAAGTTGATTTATTTTAGTGATGTAACAAACTTATGTTATAATCATACTGTTCGTAAGTTATTTAGTGCCATTTGTACTTACGGCACTAAAGAAAACTTGATGCAAACTATTTGGCTCTCTAAGAAATCCTCGTGTAGCCTCCTGAAATCTAAATTTAAAAATTTTACTTCCATAACATCTGCCACTTTGTTTAGTATACAAAATTCTATCTTTTACTTTCTTTTATTGTGTTTTTACAATTTCTAAGGCAAGCTTTTGTTCTGTAACATTCTTCTATACATCGTTTCACCTTATTATTCAACATACAGTTCTTGTTAGCCAACGTATCGCTTTTTGCTAATTTTCAATATGTCTTTCTACGCACATACTTTCTAATCTAATGTTTTAATTTTATCAGTCTCTATAGAATGGTTCATTCTTCTTCCAATCCTAAATGCTTTCAGTACTCTCTTCAAACTTCATTACAAAGTAAGTTCTCCTACAACACAGGGGTCTACAAAAAGCATTTCACTATACGTCCTTCATGGCTTTAATGGCCTCTCTCTTATTTAAGACTTCTTGAACCAATGTTATCTATCGACCATGGATCTGTTACTAATTTGAACACATCCTAGGAATTGAAAGCACGTATAAAAATACTGATTTGTATTTAATCGTAAAGTTATTCGTTTTAGTAAGGAATACGAATTGCAACATTCCATTCACTTTGACTTCTTCCATTTACTCTCTTAAATATATATATATGCTGATACGTATTCCTTCACGGAAGAAAAAATATGATGAATAGTGACGGAATAGGAGAATAGGATGAATATTCGGAGTATATCCGTTCATTATGCAGTGCATAAAATCGCAATTCCGACGTTTCGCTGGAATCTCATCTAGCACTGACGAGGTGAGCCCAACAACAATTGAAGAGTGAGTCAACTGCTCTTGGATAATAACTCCAGATAATAACTATTCATCATATATATATATATTTATACATACACACACGCACTCAAATACGTAAGCACACATACACACAAAAAAACACAAAATACACCCGCACGCGCGCACACGCGCAAGAAGCTTAGTTGTTAAGACAACCCTGGTTTCGAAGATGTGTTTATCGCTACCTTTCAACCATAACAATCTTGAAAACGGAATTGCAAACACATCTTCAAAAGCATCCCTTCTTCTTATAAATATTTAAGAAGCTAGATTTCCTTCTTCTTATAAATATTTAAGAAGCTAGATTTACATGTGTGTGTGTGTGTGTGTGTGTGTGTGTGTGTGTGTGTGTGTGTGTGTGTGTGTTTGTGTGTGTGATTAGGACTTGCACAAGTAATATTATGTATTATTAAATTTATGCTAAGAAGGTACAATATATTTTTACAGGATATTTCATTTACCATTACCTTTGTCTAAACTTTTATGTAATAATCGGTATTTAATGATAATTTTTAAATTAGTGGATTTAATTTCAATAATGTAAATTATTAGATCACTTACTTATTACAATTATTATTCGAGTGAAAGATTATAAATTTCAGGAAAAACATTTTGTATCCCACTTTAACGTAATTCGGTATAAAAATGATTGCATACGATTTATGAATGCAAATAATTTTTTAACGACCCAATAACAATACTGATCTTGTAATGAAATCTCAATGAATTAATTATGGACCATTGAGGCCTTTTGTTCTCTTTATACAGTCTTATTCAATACTCTTATAAGCTCTCAAGTTGTTTTTTTTCAATTCCTTCTTTTAGTTCAAATTCTATTTATATTATTCAAATTTTCCATCGTTAATAAAATACTTCATTTTTCTCCACGTAAGTTCAAATACATTTTTTTTTTACGCGTAGTGAATGACAATTGATGTTAGTAGAGTTTTTTCAAATAGTAATTAAATTTACTAAACACTTTTAAATGTTTATAAACTTGCCTATAGTATCACTTACTTTGTTTGTTGAGGACGGGCGTTACGGTCTGAGTTGACAATGGGACACATCTCCCGAAACGGCCGTCCTCAACAAACAAAGTAAGTGCTACTAAAGGCAAGTTTATAAACATTTAAAAGTGTAAGTGATTACTAGTAGCTCACGCGAAGATGGAATCAACAACACGGATAATCGGGAGTTTACTGTATATATATATATATATATATATATATATATATATATATATATATATATATATATATATATAAATTTAATTTAATAATGAATTGATTTTAGTTTTATATGGGAGAAACACTTTTCACAAAAGGGGCAAGGTATGCAATATAGCTATTTCGTCCCATTGGCTTAAAATAAGTGATAACATATGATATCATAAAACAGCTGATCTTATATTATAGGTTATGTGGTAGAACTGGTGTTTTAACGCACAGGTTATGCTACTTTATATTAATTGTAATTAACTATTAAAAAGTAAATAAAATATTTTTTTTTGTTAACCTAAGAAGAATTTACTTTAAAAACGTTTTGTTTATACCACTTGTTTTTATCTACTTTATCATGAATAGTGGTGTAATGTTATAAAATAAACTTGATTAGGAATTAAAAAAAGATTAAATGTAAAACAATAAAAAGTGACAAAGCATACGACTAATATCTTTTCTCTTTGGTTGACAAAAAAAAGGCCTTACAACCGTTTTTTTTTTTTACTTGTGAGAGCGTTTGAGAGTTCTCCAGGTACTTCTTGCCGCTTCTCTTGAGTGTTAATTCCCCGCACTTAACCCACATAGATCTCCCACTTACTGCACGTTACTCCCCTTAACAATTACATTTACTTTAACTTCTTACTCATTCACTTAGTACTTCAACAGGTCCCCTAACACCTCCTAATAATTATTATAAAAAACTCCCATATTACTCTTCTTATTTAATTTATAAAAATTCCATTAATAAAACCATCCCTACTGCAACCTTGAAATAGCTTTACGCGTCCTCACCACCTACATCTGTACTCCCTCGAAGTTGATAACATAGTTCCCCTTCCGTCGATGTACTTCCGTTTGGACATCAAAGCGTCCTACCCCACCTTATGGCGTTTCAGTTGGAGTTCAACTTGTAACCAGTGTAAGGTTCTGTCAACGGTTTTTCTGTTTGAATTTGTCAGTTACTAGAACGTTTCCAGCCTACTAAAACGGGTTCCTTAAACATTACCAGATAATAACTTTCTGCTTCTAATAGTTGCTCCTATTACTAGATGTTTGCTGATAGAGGACAACTTCTGACAATATAATTGCACCCTTATGTCCCAAACTACTGATTTATGTTAAGCTGGTATTACATATAACTTGGAGCAGCTGAGCTGTATTTTTTTAATTATAAATAAATAAAACTCGTAACTACCAAACCTTTTATTTAAATCCTGACGTGCATTTCTATTGCACAGCATTCATCTTCAGAGGGAATTTAGACTCATCTTCAGACTAACTCTTATAGTAGGGCAAATGTACATCACGATTTAAATAAAACGTTTTTGTGGTTAAAAGGTTTAATTTAATTATAATAAAAAAATGGCATTCTATATTTGTTATTATATTGATTCGTTTCTACTTTAAAACTTTCAACTTAAAAAAACTGAAATTACTACGTTACTAGTTTTTCAATATACCTAATATCATTTCGTTACAGTATATATATATATATATATATATATATATATATATATATATATATATATATAAGAAAAATTTTCATATAATTTTTTTTTCAATAAAACACATTTATTGTACTGGCTAATTTTACGCGTCCACACTGCTATTAGGTATATTCTGCTATTATGTGTATATATATATATATATATATATATATATATATATATATATATATATATATATATATATATATATATGTGTGTATATATATATATATATATATATATATATATATATATATATATATATATATATATATATATTACATAATTTAGAAAAAATTATTTTGATTTCATTTTACACTTAACAATGTTTATCGTTAATAAAATGTGTTGAGGTCACTTAGACAATTAAATTTCAAACACTTCTTAAACACTCAACACACAATATTCAAATTTAATGGTATGTTATTTGTTTGGATTGCGGCAAATACTTCCTTGTACATCGGTTTTTGGTCTGGCACGTCCTAATCTTTTTGTCAATCACATTTCCTTCACTCTCTTTGCTTTGCACATTTTGCAGGATATCATCTTCTCTCGGGAAAGCATAATTTTGACTGTTATTGACCACGTTGGCGTAATCTAATTCCTCCGCATAGTTCTCAACAACCCATTTTTGTTTTGCGCCACTAGTATTTATTCAACATATTACAATACGAATCTTGCACATTTTTGTTTTACGCCACTAGTATTTATTCAACATATTACAATACGAACCTTGCAAATTTCTGTTTTACGCCACTTATATTTATTCAAAATATTACAATACGAATGTTGCACATTTCTGTTTTACGTCACTTATAATTATTCAACATATTACAATACGAATCTTGCACATTATTGTTTCACGCCACTTATATTTATTCAACATATTACAATACGAATCTTGCACATTTCTGTTTTACGCCACTTATATTTATTCAACATATTACAATACGAATCTTGCACATTTTTGTTTTACGCCACTTATATTTATTCAACATATTACAATACGAATGTTGGACATTTCTGTTTTACGCCACTTATAATTATTCAACATATTACAATACGAATCTTGCACATTTTTGTTTTACGCCACTAGTATTTATTCAAGATATTACAATACGAATCTTGCACATTTCTGTTTTACGCCACTTATAATTATTGAACATATTACAATACGAATCTTGCACATTTTTGTTTTACGCCACTTATATTTATTCAACATATTACAATATGAATGTTGCACATTTCTGTTTTACGCCACTTATATTTATTCAACATATTACTATACGAATCTTGCACATTTCTGTTTTACGCCACTTGTAATTATTCAACATATTACAATACGAATCTTGCACATATTTGTTTTACACCACTTAAAATTGGCACCTTTTCTAGGTCACTCAAGAGATTATGCTTTCGCTTGTTTTCTTAAATAATTCCATAAAAGCTGAATTGCATAGGTCGGTAACTTGAATAAAACTGAAGTTAGTACTTCGTATACAAGTTTTGGTTGAATCTTGGAAAATATCGGTTAATTCAAGTACTTTAAGAATAACAAAGACTTTGCTACCTAACAGGCTTTTACGAGAATTCTAAATCCAGTTGTTTACCCGCCCGGCCCTTAAAGGCTATAAAGAGATGACTGACTAGGGCATTGACATTTTAATACGGATTACTGTATTGTATCTTGGTCTTACCACAGTTTTACTGTTTATACTTGAATAGCTGTTAATGGCATTCGCATGTAACTACAAGAATTCTCAAAAGGCAAAAATTTACCATATTTATTGATTATTTTGTCATCTTCTTTAAGTTTTATTTCTCTGTGTAGAGTTTTATTTCGTAAAATATACTAAAAATAGTATGGTAAATTATTCCATCGGCAAAACCCCGTTAAAAAAAAGAGTTCGGCTATATATATATATATATATATATACGGCTATATATATATATATATATATATATATATATATATATATATATATATATATATGCAGTGGAGTCTCGATATTTCGAGGCAGAATAGACAAATACCCCCTCGGATTACACGGAAATACGTTCCGGTGCATTAGAAAAAATTGGTGTTTTAATGAACCCTAATACAGTACTAAAATTAAGAATGTACACAATCGGTTTATAGAACTTTATATGGACAGTTATTGAACGCCCGACTCATTTCCTTTGCATACGTATTGATATGAACATTTCTTGAAACTCCGAATCATTTAATTTTGCAACAGCCTACTACCCTTGTCAGCTTAGCATCTGCTAAAAGCCATATAGAAACTGCAGTCAGACAACACTGTAAATCAGTTCACCTGGAGGCAAGTAGTGGCAAACGTTACTGTTGAATGGGCCTCTCCCCCGAAACCTAAGCAGAGCGACTGACGTACGTGTACTGGGCATGATTACCTCCAGGCACAACTTCACCGTCTTGGTCTGGTGGACACTGTCATCTGTCCCCTATGTCTAGGAGAAAGAATGAACGGCGACCATCTGCCAAAGTGCCCCGAACTGGCGAACATAACTCCACAGTTGTCTCGTCTCTACTGCGAGGCTCGACGCCGAATGCCTTCTTTGGCAGGCATTGGATAAAGTAAAGTAAGTAATTTGCATACGGTAGTAATATAAACATATCTTGGAAGCAAGACTCATTTCCTTTGGATACCTTATTAATATAAACATATCTTGGAAGCTAGACTCATTTCCTTTGGATACCTTATTAATATAAACATATCTTGGAAGCAAGACTCATTTCCTTTGGATACCTTATTAATATAAACATATCTTGGAAGCTAGACTCATTTCCTTTGGATACCTTATTAATATAAACATATCTTGGAAGCAAGACTCATTTCCTTTGGATACCTTATTAATATAAACATATCTTGGAAGCTAGACTCATTTCCTTTGGATACCTTATTAATATAAACATATCTTGGAAGCAAGACTCATTTCCTTTGGATACCTTATTAATATAAACCCATTTCCTTTGCATACCATAAGGCTATAAACATTGCTTGGAAGCCCAACTCATTTCCGTTGCATACCATATTGACATGAACATTTCTTGAAACCCCGTATCATTTCCTTTGCATACAGTATTATTATAAACATATCATGGAAGCCCGACTCATTTTCTTTGGATACCTTATTAATGTAAAAATATCTTGGAAGCAAGACTCATTTCCTTTGGATACCTTATTAATATAAACAAATCTTGGAAGCTAGACTCATTTTCTTTGCATACCATAAGGCTATAAACATTTCTTGGAAGCCCAACTCATTTCCGTTGCATACCATATTGACATGAACATTTCTTGAAGCCCCGTATCATTTCCTTTGCATACAGTATTATTATAAACATATCATGGAAGCCCGACTCATTTCCTTTGGATACCTTATTAATATAAACATATCTTGGAAGCTAGACTCATTTCCTTTGAATACCTTATTAATATAAACATATCTTGGAAGCTAGACTCATTTCCTTTGGATACCTTATTAATATAAACATATCTTGGAAGCTAGACTCATTTCCTTTGGATACCTTATTAATATAAACATATCTTGAAAGCAAGACTCATTTCCTTTGGATACCTTATTAATATAAACATATCTTGGAAGCTAGACTCATTTCCTTTGCATACCATAAGGCTATAAACATTTCTTGGAAGCCCAACTCATTTCCGTTGCATACCATATTGACATGAACATTTCTTGAAACCCCGTATCATTTCCTTTGCATACAGTATTATTATAAACATATCATGGAAGCCCGACTCATTTTCTTTGGATACCTTATTAATGTAAAAATATCTTGGAAGCAAGACTCATTTCCTTTGGATACCTTATTAATATAAACATATCTTGGAAGCTAGACTCATTTCCTTTGCATACCATAAGGCTATAAACATTTCTTGAAACCCCGTATCATTTCCTTTGCATACAGTATTATTATAAACATATCATGGAAGCCCGACTCATTTTCTTTGGATACCTTATTAAAGTAAAAATATCTTGGAAGAACGGAACCATTTCCTTTGTATGCCGTACTGATGCCGTCCTTTGTATGCCGTACTGATATGAACATTTCTTGGAAGCTAAACTAATTTCCTTTGCATTCCATAAGGCTATAAACATTTTTTGGAAGTCCGATTCATCATTTCCTTTCAAGTAGATAAAATAGGATTAAATAGAAATAAGCTCGAATTTAACAGAACCTCGTTTTATCGGGACTCAGAATATCGAGACTCTACTGTATATATATATAATACGTTTTCTTGTTTAATAATTTAAAACAACATAGGTTATTCAAATACAAGAATATTTATTATTTTATATCCAAAGCTTTTCGTTGGCAAACAGTACCAACACCATCAGGAATGAAAATTACAATAATGTCATTATTGTAATTTTCATTCCTGATGATGTTGGTACTGTTTGCCAACGGAAAGCTTTGGATATAAAATAATAAATATTCTTGTATTTGAATAACCTATGTTGTTTTAAAATATATATATACATATATATAATTTAGACTTTAAAATTGCATATACAAATTTGGACGTGTTATGCGATTTTTCATTAAATAAAATGATAAATCATTTAAACTTTCTATTCACTTGATTTAGCAATAGAACAAGATCGACTATAGTTGAACATAGTAAGATATATAAGTCTATATTACTAATGATTGAGCACGCGCGCGCGCAAACACCAAAATTATTCCATGTTTTCATAAACAATTAATCAAAAAATGCCTGAGCTCCTATAGAAGTAAACATAAAAGAAAAAATCTCTAGTGGATAGAGAGGTCAATCTATGTCAAGTCCAGTGAAGCGATGACGTCAGCAGCACTCTATCCGACCTGTCAGCGATAACCCCTTCCCCAGCACCGAGCTCCTTGAAAACCAATTCTGTTTACCCTTAAAGCTGAAAAGGAGAAAAGCTTAAAGATTTCTCCCCATATTTTTATACACCTCAAGATACAACACAACTTTATTTGATCGCTGCAAACACGACGAGTAGTGTGTTTTGCTGTGGTTAATTAATACAATTATAAATTTTCAGTTCTAATTGTAAATAAAATGTTAGCATATGGCTGGGAGATTGTGTTTTTAACAAACAATTTTAAAATGGACAATAAAAAAACCAAATACTTTGCAAGACTGTAATTTATACCACTTTGATAGAAATAAAAGCGTAGATATTTTCATAAATTTTGTCGTTTACATTTATTTATCCATCAACAATGAATCAAGTTGGCGGTGGTTTCTGTGTTGTCGCCACATATGGCAAACCAAGGGTGTGGGGAACACTAGCGACAACCTAAGCGCGATATTGCACCGTAGTACAAGAAACTTCAAGCACATTTACTTATATTTGATATATAGAAATATTCAAACTTTTGGAGAAGTAATCAGATAAATTACGAATAAATCGATATTACAGTACTTTATCACTTATTATAATGCAATAAATTAATAGAATAATGAATCTTGTAATAAATTAATTAATTAAATCGTGAATAATTAATAGAATAATAAATAAATCTCACTAATTTTTATATTACACTTCAAATGAAAATTTAGTTATATTTTAATATTTAAAATTATTTTTAAATGGAAAAAATATATATAGTTATTAGTTTCATAACTATAGTTAACAAATTACGCGTTTTTTTATTACATGACTTATCTCAAAAATAATTCCAAGTTTAATCAACTCAATTTATAAGCAGCTAAGATCGTCAAGCTTTCCGTGTATTATGCTGTCTTGCAGGATATGGCAATACCGCGAAATCGTCCGGCCACACAATTCAACTAATATAACTAAAATAACTGTCATTGAGCTAATATTTAATTCTTGATTATTGAAACTCAAGAAGACCACTTTATACATCTGCTAATACTTTTTGGTCGGGGAATACCTACTTTTGATTCAAATGGTCAATTATGTCTAAGCTCACAAAGTTGAACATCTTCCGAAATATCTCTCATCGAACAAAAACATAAGTGTTACTTTAGGGAAATGTAATAAATTAATACATGTACAAGCGTTTCAGTGTAAACTAGTAGCTCAAGTTTAAGATAGCATGAAATAATTTTAGGTTTTACTTTAGCAGATCGTCGAACTATCTTACAAATAACAAAGACAAAAAATCTGACAACAAATAAAAGAAATACTAGAATAATTTATTAAATTATACAATTATTTGAATTGTATATTTCAACAAATTATTCTTGTATTTGTATTTCTTTATTTTTTCCATTGATACACAAGAATACATATTCATATATATATATATATATTAAAACAACATAGGTTATTCAAATACAAGAACATTTATTAATTTATATCCAAAGCTTTTCGTTGGTAAACAGTACCAACATCATCAGGAATGAAAATTACAAATTAGAATCTCATCTAGCATTGACGAGGTGAATTCAACAACAGTTGACTTATATATATATATATATATATACACACCATTTAAGGTTATTCAAATACAAGAATTCTTGTATTTGAATAACCTTAGTAGCTTTTTATAATTATACAAGAAGAAATATTATACATATAAATAAATAAATAAATAAATATATATATATATATATATATATATATATATATATATATATATGATACGTATTTCTTCACGGACGGAAAAATATGTTGAATAATTACCATCCGAAGTACATAAGCTCATTTTGCAGTGAATAAAATCCCAGTTTCGACGTTTCGCTAGAAACTTATCTAGCATGGACGAGGTGCAAACGAGCATTGATGTGCGAATCTTTCAACTGTTGTTGGGTTCACCTCGTCAATGCTAGCCAAAATTCTAGCGAAACGCCGGAACTACGATTTTATGCACTACAAAATGAACGGATGTAATCTACTTCGGATATTAACTATTCATCATCATCATCATTATCAACTATTCAACAGGTTTTATTGAATGCGATAATATTATCAAAACATAATAAGTACTGGAATCCTAAATTCACAAACGCAAACATTGTACTTACCCAAACTGTACCGCCATAGATCCTTCAAGGGCAGGTTACCATTACGGCCGCCCAGGATGTAAAGATGGCTGCCAAGGAGAGTGGCGCTATGCTTGGTGCGAGATGGAGGTGTTATGGCTCCCGGAGTGGGTGCCACCGCACTCCACATCTGTAACAAGAATGCGAATATGAGATGAAATGCGCTGATTCCTTGGATGACCTCTGACATTCGTTTAAGGAAAATTGAACCACCTTAAGCACCTGTTTATAGGTATATTTTCAGAATTAAATATAAGGGCAAACAAAAGGAAGTTACAAATAACAAACTGTCATACAACAAAGTAACCAAATAACTGTATAACACAACTGTGGCGTAATGTTTAACATAAATAAATAAAACCTCTCAACCACAAATGACTTTTTTATTTTATTTAAAACCTTATGTACATTTCGATTGCATAGCAATCATCCACAGAGGTAATTTACAATAAAAATACCCTGTATTTTATTGTATATTTTGATTGTAAATTACCTCTGAGGATGATTGCTATGCAATCGAAATGTATATAAGGTTTAAAAAAAAAAGAAAAAAGTAATTTGTGGTATAGAGGTTTCATTTATTTATGTTGAAGGAACCAAATAACAATACTAACAGCACTAGGTTCACATCTTTTCAGAGCCACCCAATTTCACCAGGCAACTTTCACCAGCTCCAACTCTACAATGCAGTAATTGCCAAACTCTTGTTTATTTGTACTTTTTTATAAAATGAATTTCCTGAATACTTCACTCAATTTTCACCGTTTCATCATAAAAATTCTTACTCTTATCTTTCTAAAATTAGTAGGGTAGATACTAGGCTCGCGTGTACTTTAGTTTCTCTTAATTAACTCTCTGCTGATAATTAAAAAAATGACGACGACTTCATATCTTGACTATTAACTTAACAATTTCAGGATACGACACCTATAGAGAATACCCTCCATGTGACAGTCTCTCTCTATCTCCCCCCCCCCCATACTTCCCTGCCAACTTCCCTGCCCGTCTCTCTCTCTCTCTCACTATATATATATATATATATATATATATATATATATATATATATATATATAATATGTTTTCTTGTTTAATAATTTAAAAC
>JBAIZL010000001.1:268500924-268535924 GCA_036971475.1 Prosapia bicincta | reverse complement strand
ACGTTTCTTCATGACAAAACCTCTCTAGTCATCAATGGAATCATGCCATTAAACGCACCAGCTAATATTAAAAGAATAAGTGCTAAAAATGTATTGATTTCGGTTCAGGTAAATGAAAAATCTGTATCGGTCACTATGGAAGCTTATATTAATAAAATAGTTAAATTAAATCTATTCTTGTAACGCTTTTTAAATGAAGGATTAACAATCTTTCAACTAATTTCGAAGTGAAATAAGAAACAACTATCTATTGTACTAACAATACACAGCCGAATTACACAGCCACATCGCCAAAGAATTAATTATATGCGTATAAAGTGAACAAATTTCTACTTTATAAAGCAACAATTTTACCATTTTCAAAATATCTTTTCTAGGTTTAAGTTATTCCCAACCTCGAATTAAATAGACGTACGCTAAAGTATTTTAAGTCCTATTTCAAGTCACTTTATATTTTGCATTAATGTCAATACAAAATAAATTATTGATAATTAAATATAATTTCAAAGAAATATGTACTATTTTTAAAATTTTATTCAAATTATCTCTCAACATAATGAGTATAAATATTATTCGTCAGAACAACAGAATAATGTAAAAATTTAATAATGTACAATTTTAGTACATTTTATTTTTAAAATGGAAGTAAAAACTAGTACTTTAAACAAACTATAGTTTAATAAAGTGAGTTGTAAAAAAAGCTTTTAAACTCAAATTTCATACAGTAATTACTAAATAAATTGTAATAATAGTGAATGTTGATTACTTAGAGTTTTACTAACGAAACATTTCTGTATTTATTTACAGTCTTGTGTTTCCAAACCGACCAGGAAGAGGAAAAAGGTAGTATTATATTTCTTTTTAACGAAATATTCCTAAAAGTATTATTTAGAATTAGGTGACACTATATTAGATAAAATAGAATTAGGTGCCAAGTATGTAACATTGTACGCCAAATAGGTGACATTCACATTTATAAAATAACAATTTTCCTTATTTCTTTAACTATTTTAGTAGCTGATAGGGGGTAAATATGTATTGATGATGTAATTAGAAAATATTTTGTCTTTAAATTTCTACCACAGTTTGGGTCACCGTACCAAGGGCGGCTACAGAGGGGAGGCAGTTGAGCCAATTGCCCCCATCAAAGAATTTAAGTACTATTGTTTTAGAAGTATATATTTTATATATTCGGAACACATTTAAATTTATCCCTGTTTAGTTATAAAAATGTATTTTTCATTTGACTTTTATTTATAAGTAATGTATATTGTTTTTACATTTATGTAACATTAGATGTAGAAAATCATCTGATATCACTGGTATTTTCAGCCAGCATAAACAATACTGGCATGTTACAAGTCGCACACTAGTTCCATACCGGCTCGGCTGTACTAAGGGCCATACTATACGGGCCGAATAAACGCGACGGAATATTGGCCGCGTTTTTTCGGTCATATTGGAACACACGTTAGCATATGGCGCATACTATGCGAGCCGAAATTCCGCCCCGACAGACGCGTTCAAAAGCGGAGAGGCGGAATTAACAGAGAGCAACGCGTTAAATCGGCGACGATTCCGCGGCGGAAAATCGGCGTGACAGACTATACGGACGCAATAGTGGCGGAATGTGGACGTGCAGCGGAAGCAACGCTCTAAGCGGGGTTATGCAACTTTACGCTACTCTCAGCAACTCCTACGCTTCTCTTCATGTTCGTATCCTGTTACTTCAAACTATCGCAAATCAGAAAAAGTAGTTCATCAAAGGAAGACACTGACATCCGGTAGTATATGAAAAACTTGCCTGGATATTTCCTGTGATCATTAAACATAATGTGAAACGGCCCAGTTGTTAATCTGTTCGCCAACAGTGGATGGGTTGACCAACGTCTTTCAATGTTAAACACATCATGCAGTAAACCCATGAAATGCAAAGCACCGACACAAACTATCTCTTCTACCTCATTTTGATACTGAATACTTGGTACTTTTTTATACCTCTGTCTGCCGATAAAACGCTCGTATAGTCATGACACGCGGAATGTCGGCGTCCATTCCGCGCCGAAAAATTCCGCTCGTATAGTCACATCGAATTCGGCCGATATTCGGTCGCGTTTTTTCGGTCCGTATAGTATGGCCATAACAGTCTATGTACTACGACTCCGCGTCGTCCTCGTCAGACCGAGCCGTTTGATGGAAGTTAAACAATATTTTGTATTATGTACAATATAATAATTTTGTTATCTGTATACGTTTAAGTAAAATGCATGTTTTGATGAACAAAAAATGCCAAATTTCCTGTGATTTTTAAGTACAAGAATAGCTCAAAATGTCATTTTCAAGTTTTAATTTTTGAAATTTTCCGCCCAAAACCACGCAATCTTTTCCTGCTACTGTGCCCCCTCCCCTCGAAAGTCTGTCCTGTAGCCGCCCTTGCATCGTATTCGTTACATTTGCTCTACTTGAGTTAATGCAAAAGGTGTTGAGAAAAAGATATTTGTACAGCTATGATAGCAGAGCCCAACATGTATTAGAAATACAAAACTTTCAAAGCAATTAGTTGAATTGATTATCGCAACGTGAGTGAGTAATGCAGGATACATTAGTAGCATTACGTTATCACACTTCAAAAAATGACTGAATTCAAGGTAATTAAAGTACAGTCATAATATAATGGAATTATATTCTCTTTTGTATAAAAGTACATTTAGGTAAATAAAGGCTTCACAAATAAAACCTTACTTGATCTCTTGCGGACATTTCACCTGTAAAGGAATCGTCTTAAGATAGTATTTGAATCTTGTAAAGCGATTTTGTTCCGAAGATGATTGTTCTCGAATTGAAATGTAAATACAAGTTTTTATTTCTGGTTAGGGAGTTTTATTTATTCAAATTAAAAATTACGCAGACAGTTGCTTATAGCTGTTACATATTTGGAATGAAATTATTATAATGTAGCAGACGTTATAAAGACAAACTTGGTATAATCTAATAGTACTGATAGATCCACTCTCACATACATTACTGTAACCTACTGTTAGTGAGTGCTTGTGTACAGGTCTGTTGCGTCCTTTGTACATTGCCTGAACGTAGAGTTGGCGTGTGGGTAGCGGAAGCAGGAGTTTACACCTGACGTCCTACCAAAGGCGGTCGGGATTGAAATATAAATTACGGGAGTTAAGAAGAAATACTGCCTTACTATGGCTGGAAACACACTTGGCGTTTTTTGTTCGATCGGTATTTTTACCGTCGCCGCCCTAACATAATGTCACGTTTACACATTGAGCGGTATGCATCAGTCGGTTTGACCACTGAGAGACATGTTTATTCAATTGTCGTTTTATCACGATTTTAGAGAGCAACGTCTGGCATTGTTGTTATTTCGTTGATTGAAAAGGAAGCGACCAAATCGAATTATTTGGTTCTATCCGATTAGTAAAAATAGAGAGTAAGTCGCAACTTATTAAGGTGGCTTATGAAAATCATTCCTAAATTGAAAACAAACTTCTTGCCACGCGCGTTCTGGTATTCCAATCTTGGGAAATATATAAAGTTTTGTCCCAGAGCACAGGCACTTCTTGTACAAAATGGATTATTAATGCATTGTTAATTACAACCACTTTAGCCATAGTAAAATCACACCACAACAGCTGTCGACTGCAGGCTGGACGACGAGTGTGTGATTACACATTTAGTCACGTATGTCAACATTTTTCGGGAGAGACGGTAAAAAATCCTACGATTGCAGTGGCAGTGGGCGGCTGCATTGTTACCGTTGGCGTTAAATAATCTGATCGTCCATTGTCCCGCACAATGTGTAAGTAACAATACCAACCTACAAGCCCCTACTAATACGGCGACATTAAAAAAAAGAGTGGACAAAAAACGCCAAGTGTGTTCCCAGTCTATCTTTCCCACCGTAAGTTCACAAAGTGCTATTCGTTCACATTTGCTATCCTAGTTTTAAGTCTTTCCACTATGTTGTTTTACCAAATATCCCGATTACATTCCCGTTCATAAACTGGGAAATATTGGTGGATATCACCTGATGATTAGGAAATGATGAGATTCGACGAAACACGGTTCTTGTAATAGTAAATATTTGGCCATTAAATAAATCATAAGTGAATAAAAAACTGCAGAAATATTGCTCTACAGTTTGTAAAGAGGACATAAAATATTTATTTAGTCAAGATACTAGTTCGAAAAATTTATTTTGTAAAAGATATTCATAACATACAAATATAACCACAGACAATGGGTTGATTTACTTATATACGATAAATAGGCCTATAAGACTAATACGTAATGTGGTCTTTTCTAGAATCCATGGAAATCGAAATGAAACAAGTAAAAATATTTCAAAATCAGCATGACTTCTTCACCCATGGATTGGGGAAGCCTAAGCTCAAACTTTATAATTCAAGATTACTCAATTTAGAGTTTATTGTATTCGTCTATTCACGTAGTCATATTACGGTAACAAATAAAGTTACCGATGAAAAATGTTATCAATTATTTAAACTTCTATAAATAATTTTTGTTTCAGATGATATACGACATTTAATACCACTGAACGGGACAATTCAACAAATGTGGTAAGTATCTATTTCTTGTACTCGTTATGTTCCCGTAGTCATATTACGGTAACAAATAAAGTTACCAGATACTGGTGATAAACATTGTTACTTATTCAAACTTATATATATTACAGTTGCAGATGATATATGACATTTAATACCACTGAACGGGACAATTCAACAAATGTGGTAAGTATCTATTTCTTGTACTCGTTATGTTCCCGTAGTCATATTACGGTAACAAATAAAGTTACCAGATATTGGTGATAAACATTGTTACTTATTCAAACTTATATATATTACAGTTGCAGATGATATATGACATTTAATACCACTGAACGGGACAATTCAACAAATGTGGTAAGTATCTATTTCTTGTACTCGTTATGTTCCCGTAGTCATATTACGGTAACAAATAAAGTTACCAGATATTGGTGATAAACGTTGTTACTTATTCAAACTTATATATATTACAGTTGCAGATGATATATGACATTTAATACCACTGAACGGGACAATTCAACAAATGTGGTAAGTATCTATTTCTTGTACTCGTTATGTTCCCGTAGTCATATTACGGTAACAAATAAAGTTACCACATATTGGTGATAAACATTGTTACTTATTCAAACTTATATATATTACAGTTGCAGATGATATATGACATTTAATACCACTGAACGGGACAATTCAACAAATGTGGTAAGTATCTATTTCTTGTACTCGTTATGTTCCCGTAGTCATATTACGGTAACAAATAAAGTTACCAGATATTGGTGATAAACGTTGTTACTTATTCAAACTTATATATATTACAGTTGCAGATGATATATGACATTTAATACCACTGAACGGGACAATTCAACAAATGTGGTAAGTATCTATTTCTTGTACTCGTTATGTTCACGTAGTCATATTACGGTAACAAATAAAGTTACCAGATATTGGTGATAAACGTTGTTACTTATTCAAACTTATATATATTACAGTTGCAGATGATATATGACATTTAATACCACTGAACGGGACAATTCAACAAATGTGGTAAGTATCTATTTCTTGTACTCGTTATGTTCCCGTAGTCATATTACGGTAACAAATAAAGTTACCAGATATTGGTGATAAACGTTGTTACTTATTCAAACTTATATATATTACAGTTGCAGATGATATATGACATTTAATACCACTGAACGGGACAATTCAACAAATGTGGTAAGTATCTATTTCTTGTACTCGTTATGTTCCCGTAGTCATATTACGGTAACAAATAAAGTTACCAGATATTGGTGATAAACGTTGTTACTTATTCAAACTTATATATATTACAGTTGCAGATGATATATGACATTTAATACCACTGAACGGGACAATTCAACAAATGTGGTAAGTATCTATTTCTTGTACTCGTTATGTTCCCGTAGTCATATTACGGTAACAAATAAAGTTACCAGATATTGGTGATAAACGTTGTTACTTATTCAAACTTATATATATTACAGTTGCAGATGATATATGACATTTAATACCACTGAACGGGACAATTCAACAAATGTGGTAAGTATCTATTTCTTGTACTCGTTATGTTCCCGTAGTCATATTACGGTAACAAATAAAGTTACCAGATATTGGTGATAAACGTTGTTACTTATTCAAACTTATATATATTACAGTTGCAGATGATATATGACATTTAATACCACTGAACGGGACAATTCAACAAATGTGGTAAGTATCTATTTCTTGTACTCGTTATGTTCCCGTAGTCATATTACGGTAACAAATAAAGTTACCAGATATTGGTGATAAACGTTGTTACTTATTCAAACTTATATATATTACAGTTGCAGATGATATATGACATTTAATACCACTGAACGGGACAATTCAACAAATGTGGTAAGTATCTATTTCTTGTACTCGTTATGTTCACGTAGTCATATTACGGTAACAAATAAAGTTACCAGATATTGGTGATAAACATTGTTACTTATTCAAACTTATATATATTACAGTTGCAGATGATATATGACATTTAATACCACTGAACGGGACAATTCAACAAATGTGGTAAGTATCTATTTCTTGTACTCGTTATGTTCCCGTAGTCATATTACGGTAACAAATAAAGTTACCAGATATTGGTGATAAACGTTGTTACTTATTCAAACTTATATATATTACAGTTGCAGATGATATATGACATTTAATACCACTGAACGGGACAATTCAACAAATGTGGTAAGTATCTATTTCTTGTACTCGTTATGTTCACGTAGTCATATTACGGTAACAAATAAAGTTACCAGATATTGGTGATAAACGTTGTTACTTATTCAAACTTATATATATTACAGTTGCAGATGATATATGACATTTAATACCACTGAACGGGACAATTCAACAAATGTGGTAAGTATCTATTTCTTGTACTCGTTATGTTCCCGTAGTCATATTACGGTAACAAATAAAGTTACCACATATTGGTGATAAACATTGTTACTTATTCAAACTTATATATATTACAGTTGCAGATGATATATGACCTTTAATACCACTGAACGGGACAATTTACCAGATGTGGTAAGTATCTAGTTCTTGTATTCGTTATGTTCACGTAGTGATATTACGGTAGCAAATAAAGTTACCAGATACTGGTGATAAACATTGTTACTTATTCAAACTTATATATATTTCGGTTGCAGATGATATATGACATTTAATACCACTGAACGAGACAATGCACCAGATGTGGTAAGTATCTAGTTCTTGTACTCGTTATGTTCATGTAGTCGTATTACGGTAACAAATAAAGTTACCAGACATTGTTAATAAACATTGTTACTTATTCAAACTTGTATATATTTCTGTTGCAGATGATATATGACATTTAATACCACTGAACGGGACAATGCACCAGATGTGGTAAGTATCTAGTTCTTGTACTCGTTATGTTCACGTAGTCGTATTACGGTAACAAATAAAGTTACCAGATACTGGTGATAAACATTGTTACTTATTCAAACTTATATATATTTCAGTTGCAGATGATATATGACATTTAATACCACTGAACGGGACAATTCAACAAATGTGGTAAGTATCTATTTCTTGTACTCGTTATGTTCACGTAGTCATATTACGGTAACAAATAAAGTTACCGCATATTGGTGATAAACATTGTTACTTATTCAAACTTATATATATTACAGTTGCAGATGATATATGACATTTAATACCACTGAACGGGACAATTTACCAGATGTGGTAAGTATCTATTTCTTGTACTCGTCATGTTCACGTAGTCATATTACGGTAACAAATAAAGTTACCGCATATTGGTGATAAACATTGTTACTTATTCAAACTTATATATATTACAGTTGCAGATGATATATGACATTTAATACCACTGAACGGGACAATTTACCAGATGTGGTAAGTATCTAGTTCTTGTATTCGTTATGTTCACGTAGTGATATTACGGTAGCAAATAAAGTTACCAGATACTGGTGATAAACATTGTTACTTATTCAAACTTATATATATTTCGGTTGCAGATGATATATGACATTTAATACCACTGAACGGGACAATGCACCAGATGTGGTAAGTATCTAGTTCTTGTACTCGTTATGTTCATGTAGTCGTATTACGGTAACAAATAAAGTTACCAGATATTGGTGATAAACAATGTTACTTATTCAAACTTATATATATTTCGGTTGCAGATGATATATGACATTTAATACCACTGAACGGGACAATGCACCAGATGTGGTAAGTATCTAGTTCTTGTACTCGTTATGTTCATGTAGTCGTATTACGGTAACAAATAAAGTTACCAGATACTGGTGATAAACATTGTTACTTATTCAAACTTATATATATTTCGGTTGCAGATGATATATGACATTTAATACCACTGAACGGGACAATTCAACAAATGTGGTAAGTATCTAGTTCTTGTACTCGTTATGTTCATGTAGTCGTATTACGGTAACAAATAAAGTTACCAGATACTGGTGATAAACATTGTTACTTATTCAAACTTATATATATTTCAGTTGCAGATGATATATGACATTTAATACCACTGAATGGGACAATTCACCAGATGTGGTAAGTATCTAGTTCTTGTATTCGTTATGTTCACGTAGTCATATTACGGTAACAAATAAAGTTACCAGACATTGTTAATAAACATTGTTACTTATTCAAACTTGTATATATTTCAGTTGCAGATGATATATGACATTTAATACCACTGAACGGGACAATTCAACAAATGTGGTAAGTACCTACTTCTTGTACTCGTTATGTTCACGTAGTCATATTACGGTAACAAATAAAGTTACCAGATATTGGTGATAAACAATGTTACTTATTCAAACTTATATATATTTCAGTTGCAGATGATATATGACATTTAATACCACTGAACGTGACATTTCAACAAATGTGGTAAGTATCTAGTTCTTGTACTCGTCATGTTCACGTAGTCATATTACGGTAACAAATAAAGTTACCAGATATTGGTGATAAATATTGTTACTTATTCAAACCTGTATATATTTCTGTTGCAGATGATATATGACATTTAATACCACTGAACGGGACAATTCACCAGATCTGGTAAGTATCTAGTTCTTGTACTCGTCATGTTCACGTAGTCATATTACGGTAACAAATAAAGTTACCAGATATTGGTGATAAACATTGTTACTTATTCAAACTTATATATATTTCTGTTGCAGATGATATATGACATTTAATACCACTGAATGGGACAATTCAACAAATGTGGTAAGTATCTAGTTCTTGTACTCGTCATATTCACGTAGTCATATTACGGTAACAAATAAAGTTACCAGATATTGGTGATAAACATTGTTACTTATTCAAACTTATATATATTTCTGTTGCAGATGATATATGACATTTAATACCACTGAATGGGACAATGCACCAGATGTGGTAAGTATCTAGTTCTTGTACTCGTCATGTTCACGTAGTCATATTACGGTAACAAATAAAGTTACCAGATATTGGTGATAAACAGTGTTACTTATTCAAACTTATATATATTTCTGTTGCAGATGATATATGACATTTAATACCACTGAATGGGACAATGCACCAGATGTGGTAAGTATCTAGTTCTTGTACTCGTCATGTTCACGTAGTCATATTACGGTAACAAATAAAGTTACCAGATTTTATAGCTAAATGTTGCTACTTATTTTTCACGCCGAATATTTATTTATTTTAGATTAAGTTACACTTATATGCATTGAACGTTGCGTATAACCGTATATGGTATGTATTTTTTAAAAATGAAATCGTGGAATGTTAAATGTAGTTGGTATGTTTGATTGAATGGATGTTTTATAGGTAAATCATTTTTGAATTTTGCAGTCCAATACCTTCGATTAAACGTAATTACGAAACAGGGAGGGAAAACAAATTCACCACAATACCATACATAAAAAAACATCAAATAAAATAGCCCACAAATTTAAAAAAAACAGGATACAAAATAGCATTTATAACTAATAACTAACTGCAAAACAAAATACAACACCAACAGCAACAAGCACCAGGCATATACAAATTAAACTGCAACAAATTCTACAATGGACAATCGGGTTGCTACTTCCAACTAAATAGTCAAAGCACATATAAAATCACTCAACACAACACCGACACAGCATTCGCCAATTAACCAAATGAAACAGGGGACACATATACAGACAATAACCGTTTCTTACACATCAACAAAAAAGGACCACACAAAAAAACAAAGGAAAAAAGATCACCATGAGCGGTTCAAAACGTTCTGTCTCAGTAAGTTTTTACAAATTTACTAATAATTAAAGATCGATAGGCATAAAGTTAATTAAATCATTCGTATACTTCTAGTATTATTTTAGTAACAACATACTGTATGGTGTTGAAATGAAATTATGTTTTTACGCTCCTTGTAAATGGAAGATTATTATTGGTTTCAGAGTGCATTCCAGAGGAATTGAGAAGTATTTTAGTTCACAGAGGAACTGGAAGTATCGAACGTGGGAAGTATTTTAGACAAATGAAATTGCTTTGGGTGTTGAAAATAATAAAACATTTTACCTTGTATTACTTTATAATTGGATAACTATAACTTGATTAAGTGTATAAAATTTAATAAAATTTGTAGATGGTAATTATTTTGAAAATATAATATTCTGTCTGCCTACAATCTTAAGTAAGTAAAAACATGTTATGGAAGTAAACATTCTTAACTATATGAATATCCCTAGATAGTGGGAGAGAGGAAGGGGCAAAAAGAGATAGTACAAAATAGAATGGAAGATTCACTTTCAGATACGAGACTACTGTTCACAACTTTGACTCTGTTCTAATACGTCATTGTAGTTGAGAAATATATTACAAGAGTTTATTACATGAGTTTATTTATCTCATTTTAATGGGTGATTGCCTAGGAATGTTAAGTGAATAATAAATAGAATGGTATTTTTCCTATATAAGAATCACCTTGTTCTTAAGTAAATTAAATGGTATTCAAGTCTGTTAGGAAAAGTTATGTTTACCATAATACACACAAAAAACTGCAGACCAACTTTCACGCTTTCACAGTTGTGCCTCTCTTTGATCCTTGCACAGGGTCACCCCTCTAAGAACGTGCCAGCTAAAACTGAAGAACATGCTTCTGAACAGGTCTCTGTCCTCCCTCTTCTCCACCTCTGTATATAGTACGCACCCCGTAACCCTGCACTTGGCGTTGTGAGGTTGCGCCAGATTTCTCGTGTACTACCACTTCTTAAAACATATTACACATTCAGAATGTTCTATACATGAACAGCTTCTGCACCCTATATGTCTACACATTTATCAAGATTGTTATTTCATACTTAAGCTAATTTATCTAATATAGACCTTATCATGCAAGTCATTGTTTTGACAGACCTTATCACGTTTGTAGGAATGTATTTATATTGACCTTCTACCTCCCGTCTCGGCTACTGCGATCTCTCAAAGCCACGTGCACGTTTACGTGGTCTACACTGTATTTCTTCAACACCTCTCAAGAGGTTCGTTGGAATTCTCGTTGATCATTGAGTTAAGTTCTTTCTGTAGCGTTTTTATCGTTTATTAATATTAACATACATGCACTACATATTCTACCATTTCAACTTGGAATATAATTCAAAGTTTCTTATCACTGCATCCGCAAGACATTTTCTTAAAAGAAAATACTTCCTTCTGCAATTGTGTGGTTTCTCTTTCAAGTTTAACTTTTGACATTTTAAACTCAATTCTGCTTAGCCGGGTTTTGTTAATTTCGAGTACTCATTATCCACCAGGTTGTCCTACTTAGGGAAAAGATTTTGTTATACTATTTTATTATAAAGGCAACGTAACGTTTCGAAATTAACATGTTCTTCTGCAAATGCAAGGTAGCGAATTCTTCACCAAGTCAGCTATATTGTTGGATTTTGGCAATGTGTAGGTAGTGGCGTGTTTTAGTTTTTTATACTTACAACAATTATTAAAATTAATAAATAATTTTACTGAAAATTATAAAAACTCTTGAGTAAATTATAAAACAATTGAAGAGTCAAAGAATTTTAATTAGTGCAACTAATTTTAAAAAAGGGCACGTGATCAATAAAAAGGTTTACGAATTATAGAATGGGAAAAATATTTCCTAATAAGGGAGAACTCGTCAGGATAATGAATAACTGCAGATATAATAAAAAATAGAATAAATATACAAGAAAATTATTTGAATTGAGAGTTATGACAAGAAACTTTGAATTTGAAAAAGGCTATTTGAAGTATAGCTACAGGGGAGCAGAAAAATAAGAGGAAATATAATACAGAAAAATAAAAGCTTTTTCAAATGGAGTGCTTTGCATTTCGCCCAATCAGCGATCCTGCTCAACGACCAAAGGAAGTCGCAGATATCTACGCTTTCTAGGGAACGGTTGGAAATCGTGGGCCATCCACAGTTGTGTTTTGTGTATTATGTTAAACTATTAACCTATACTGACAGATTTGAATAATATTTATTACACTAGATAAAGGTGATACTGACAAAGACAACGTAATATCAATATGTCATACATTTTACGAATAAAGTTATACTACCTAAACTGGATCCTCCGTTTGGCTGGTATAAATACTTATACACTTAAAAACAAATAAAAACATACACAAAACTCACAAATTAATCATTAATTTACTCATACGCGTTTCAATGACCAAGTCATCATTTTCTATAGAAAACAAACTCACAGTGATTCATTACCAGTGATTCATTTCACACAATATCACATAAAAAAGCAGCTTTCAATTCTATAGTGCATCGTTTAATTAATTTGCCTTTATCAGAGGAAAATTATAAAAATGAGCTGAATTACATTTATAGCGTAGCAAGGCTCAATGGATACAGTAATGTGTTTATAGATGAAATTCACAAAAAGATGAAAAATAAGACAATAAGAAATCAGAGAAGCACGTTAATAAGGGATTTAAAGGGGGGAAATGGGTAAAAATAACACACCATCCACCGCAGTCTAATAAAATTAGAAAATCTCTAGGAAAATATAGCAATTTGTATGTTACAATTGCCACTGCATAACCTAAAGATGTTGTTAAGGAACCATAAAGACGCCATACCTAATGAAGAAAAGTAAGGAATCTACTGCCTGAAGTGTAGCGAGTGTCCTCTGAAATATAAAGGCCAAACAAAAAGAAATATTAAAACTAGGGCTAAAGAACATTTTTCTCGCATTAAATATAATAGACCAGAAAAATCTGCGATGGCGAAACATTGTTTAGAGGAAGAGCACGAATTTAAAGTAGACGAGGTAACCCTGTTAAAAAACGTTGTTAAGTGTAGTGAATTGGATGCATGGGAAACTTTGTATATTAATAGGAAAAAAAATATTGTAAACAGTGAGTCAGGCCCTATTCAAAATTCTATATTATTGTAATTAGCGTGACACAAAAGAAAAAAAAAGTTTATTGTAACTTTTAGGTTAAATATTTTGACATAATAAAGTGTAATATTAATTATCTATTTTGTTTATATGTAATTATGTTGTATGTTACAAATTTTATTGTAATTATTGAGTTAGGTACAAAATTTCTATTTGTTGTATCATGTTTAAAGTAGGGTTAGTAACTGTTGTTTTGACAAGTGGACGTGGCAACGCCTACTGTATAAATACGTAACCTTACTTTCATCCTAGTTGTAAGTTGGAGTTTGTAGTAGTAACACTAGATGATGTTTGTAGGTGATGATGACTTGGTCATTGAAACGCGTATGAGTAAATAAATGAATAATTTGTGAGTTTTGTGTATGTTTTTATTTGTTTTTAACATAACCTCACAAGCTAAGCTCAAAGAATATTTGTTTACTTACACACTTGTAATTTATATTAAGTGTTGGTAGTTTAAAATACCGAAAGTAGTATTTATAGCAAATTCTGTCTGTTACTGGGAGCGAGTTAGGAGAAAGAGGCAGATAAAAACACAGATTACATTATTTTTAATACAAATATCGGTTACTAATATCACCTTGAAATAGACCGGCTGACGATGTTTTGCAGAATCTACTTGTCTGTGGATACAGAGAATTACGGCCTAATATAAAAAAATTTAATTTCTATGAAATACAAAAAAATTTTATAAAGTTTATTAGTTTTGCTCTGTTGCCCTGGACCAAATACTGTTGGAAATATGAAGGAAAGTTAAACTTCAAATTCGACATGTGCTGAAATCTGAGGGTAATGAAAACTGAAAATGAGTAATGTGATGAGGCAAAACATCAAACCTCTACACTTCACCAAAACGTTTCTTCGAGCTATAGCTCTGCTAACTTTTATTTCCGCATTACTACATCCTTACTTGAGCTCTAAATGTAAGGACGTTTTTTTCACACAACAGGCTCGATAAGAGCAACGAATTACTTGCTTAAATGTTGCACTAATTAAGTAAACTTCTTTAACTCGATGTTCAACCGGTTTATTATATTTTCAATAGGCTACTTATTTTGAGTGCTCAAATAAATAAGTACTAGGGGCTTGTAGGGGCAAACGCCCCTATTCATATTGAAACAAATTTTAAACTTTTGTATAGTAATTTTATTTGTTAATACAAATTAAATTTAATGTAATTCAAGTTTTTTATAACAAAATTTCTTATAAATTATAATTTTTGTAAATACTTTTT
Organism: Prosapia bicincta; assembly: GCA_036971475.1. Lineage (NCBI taxonomy): Eukaryota > Metazoa > Arthropoda > Insecta > Hemiptera > Cercopidae > Prosapia > Prosapia bicincta. The sequence goes on along the minus strand of JBAIZL010000001.1, from coordinate 268,521,102 downwards.
CCATTTGATTTTGTTTACCAATAGTGTTTTCAACATGTATCTTTAATCCATCTTGAGATTTTTTTTTACTTTGTGCAACATAAAGTTGACCATGTGTAAAAACAGGTTTGGTCAATTGAAGCCTTGCTGTTATGAATGTTTGATCATGAGCCTTATTTAATAAAAGAAATTGGTTCCTTTTCATTTGAAATGTAAACACAAAAACTATAAAGGATATTACCAAAAACCTATACACATAACCTTTAATACTATTAAAATATTTGTTTATTTACAAATCATAATCATCTGTTTTTCATTGCAATGTTTTACACATAAACTGCATTCATACTGTTAAAATATTTGTTCGTTTACAAATCATACTCAGCTGTTATTTTTACAATGTATTTCTTATGGAGATTTTTGGTAACTTTAAGTTCCTCAAACCGTAAAAATGTTGTAGATTGAGAAAACTTGTATTTTTTCCCGCTCTTCCGTGTCAATACCTTTAATTTGAGTCGTCTCCCAGCTCTGTACTACGTTCCAGACTTGCACAATATTTCAAAATTCTGTTTACGAAATTATATATTAGGATTATAAGAATTCTTGTTTGTTAGAGTTTTAACGTATTCATTCTTATTGTAATATTTTTCTTTTACATAAAATTGTCTACCCGTGCTACGCTCTGTTGGTATTTATTGACTAGAAAACGTTTAGCAGCTTTTGGCAAAATTCAATCCGTTTTCAGCACATGTCGAATTTGAAGTTTGACTTTCCTATGGTATTTAATATTTCCAACGGTATTTGATATAAGCCAATAGAGGAAAACTAATAAACTTTTTAAATAATTTTTTGTATTTTATTGCCACCTTTGTAAATGAAACAATTGTTTCGAAACACGTCAGCAGGTAAGCTCCAAAGTATTCACTTAGTTACGCAATAATTACTTATTGTTTAATCAGTAAATTCAAAGTGATTATAACAAGCAACTTTAATAGCCTCGTTGTAGTTTAAGCCCACATACACTATTTCTCTTCGACCTCGAGGGGTAAAAGTCAAGAGTGACTCTCTCCGATCGCTCTACCCTAAGACCGTGTTCTGTACGTTTTCTGTGTAATCTGTTTCGTTCAATGTTGCTGTGAGGTATTTTGTTCCCTACGGAGCAAGTAAGAAATGAGTGAATGAAACACTCATACATATTATAGATATGTTAAATGTAATAATTTAATGCGAGAAAACAAACACACAAACATATACACAGATGCTTTAGATGCACATACACAGATACTTTTGGTGAATGAAACACTCATACATATTATAGATATGTTAAATGTAATGATTTAATGTGAGAAAACACACACATAAACATATACACAGATGCTTTAGATGCACATACACAGATACATTTGGTGAATGAAACACTCATACATATTATAGATATATGAAATGTAATAGTTTAATGTGATAAAACACACACATAAACATTTACACAGATGCTTTAGATGCACATACACAGATACTTTAGGTATTTTCATGAAATGAAGAACTTTCAATTGTATTTGTCTACACATAGTGTGTTCTGTATATGAATGCTAAATTTGATTCGGATGAAAAATAGCAGTAAGAAGTGGTTTTTTGCTTAGTGGTAAAAATAATATAAAAACCTCAAAATGTACAAGACAAAAACTGCAAGATAAAATTATTAAATTGTGTGTGTGTGTGTGTGTGTGTGTGTGTGTGTGTGTGTGTGTGTGTGTGTGTGTGTGTGTGTGTGTGAGTGTGTGTGTGTGTGTGTGTGTGTGTGTGTGTGTGTGTGTGTGTGTGAGAGAGAGAGAGAGAGAGAGAAAGAGTTCGTGCGTATGTGTGCACGCGCGTGCGTGTAACATTAAATATTTAAATTTGCAGTCCCCAAGAAATTTCTTGAGCAAGAAACAACATCAGATAACTTAATTAGATTCACTTTAAAGCTTGACGGCTAAAGACGGTGGAAAACTATCAAGACATGTTAAAAATTATTTGGGCTTCGCCCCACTGGCCTTGACCAAATGTTTTTCCTATACTTGCAGATTTTGTGTTGTACATCTTGAGGGTTTTTTTAAAATTATTACTTTTGGCAACAATAAACCATTACCAACTGATTTTTTCAGTTGACGTGACAATGTACACGTGACAAAGGTTTGGAAATTTCCTAAAGTAACGAAATAAGGTTAAGACGGTCCTGGGGATCGGTTTCAAGATTCGTCGTGTATTTTGAGAAACTTAGAGTTTACTTATCGCTTTCTATTTTGGACTAACTCTCTGCTTTCCCGGTGTAGCGTTGCAAACGAATCGTTGCAGACGAAGGGAAAAAGTCAACATAAATAATAAGACTATATTATAATAAAATGTAGAGCTTAGATTGTAAGAACTAAAATAGATTGGGCAATCGTTAGACTTGTCTCAGGACCTTGGGAGTCATTAAACCCTTTCTCGCCCCTGCCTTGGATGAGAGATGTGTTGCTGAACGAGGCATCGTGATATGACGCAAGATAAATGCTCCTCATTCTAAGACTAAGCGGAAGACTGAGAGAGGTTTTAGAGAAAGCTTTGTCTTTTTTAAGTAAAAAACATTAATTTAATAAGCCACTCTTAGAAAAGCCCCTTCCTCGCCTTGTAATGCCGTAAGGTTCTTTCATGTATAAATGCAAATCACTGGAGTAGCACCCTCCCTGCGTGTCGCATTATTCTATTACTGTTTTACTTAAACACAGGACATTCTTCAAGGTTACTCTTTTTCCCCATGCATAATGCAACAGTGCTGTACCGTTGTACGTATTACAAAATGTACATAAATATAAATATATTTGCATTTAGATTGGATAATCGATTTCTCTGTTCTGTACCTGATATCTCATATGTAACATGATACTTGATACTGCTACGTGTCACTGATATGTGCCACTACTAGATACTGTTACGTAACATTATTACTTGGGGCTAGTACATAACACAGCTACGCCACTGATTTGTGTCACTACTTGAAAACAATATTACGTCACATTATTAGTATATGGGATAAATATGTAACTTTGTGTCATTGCGACGCGATAAAACTACGTGACACGGTTACGAGATACTCCTACGTGGCATTATTACAAAATACTGATACATAGTATTATTACAGGGACTACTACGTAACATTGCTACCTAGCACTGAGACGGGTCACTACTAGATAACAATATTACGTCACATTATTACATGGGATTACTAAGTAACTTTGCACTATGCCACTGCTGCGCGATACTATTACGTGACAATATCACAAAACACTGTTACATAACTATTACATGGGACTACTACGTAACATTGCTACCTAGCACTGAGACGGGTCACTACTAGATAACAATATTACGTCACATTATTACATGGGATTACTAAGTAACTTTGCACTATGCCACTGCTGCGCGATACTATTACGTGACAATATCACAAAACACTGTTACATAACTATTACACGGGACTACTACGTAACATTGCTACCTAGCACTGAGACGGGTCACTACTAGATAACAATATTACGTCACATTATTACATGGGATTACTAAGTAACTTTGCACTATGCCACTGCTGCGCGATACTATTACGTGACAATATCACAAAACACTGTTACATAACTATTACACGGGACTACTACGTAACATTGCTACCTAGCACTGAGACGGGTCACTACTAGATAACAATATTACGTCACATTATTACATGGGATTACTAAGTAACTTTGCACTATGCCACTGCTGCGCGATACTATTACGTGACAATATCACAAAACACTGTTACATAACTATTACATGGGACTACTACGTAACATTGCTACCTAGCACTGAGACGGGTCACTACTAGATAACAATATTACGTCACATTATTACATGGGATTACTAAGTAACTTTGCACTATGCCACTGCTGCGCGATACTATTACGTGACAATATCACAAAACACTGTTACATAACTATTACACGGGACTACTACGTAACATTGCTACCTAGCACTGAGACGGGTCACTACTAGATAACAATATTACGTCACATTATTACATGGGATTACTAAGTAACTTTGCACTATGCCACTGCTGCGCGATACTATTACGTGACAATATCACAAAACACTGTTACATAACTATTACACGGGACTACTACGTAACATTGCTACCTAGCACTGAGACGGGTCACTACTAGATAACAATATTACGTCACATTATTACATGGGATTACTAAGTAACTTTGCACTATGCCACTGCTGCGCGATACTATTACGTGACAATATCAAAAAACACTGTTACATAACTATTACACGGGACTACTACGTAACATTGCTACCTAGCACTGAGACGGGTCACTACTAGATAACAATATTACGTCACATTATTACATGGGATTACTAAGTAACTTTGCACTATGCCACTGCTGCGCGATACTATTACGTGACAATATCACAAAACACTGTTACATAACTATTACATGGGACTACTACGTAACATTGCTACCTAGCACTGAGACGGGTCACTACTAGATAACAATATTACGTCACATTATTACATGGGATTACTAAGTAACTTTGCACTATGCCACTGCTGCGCGATACTATTACGTGACAATATCACAAAACACTGTTACATAACTATTACACGGGACTACTACGTAACATTGCTACCTAGCACTGAGACGGGTCACTACTAGATAACAATATTACGTCACATTATTACATGGGATTACTAAGTAACTTTGCACTATGCCACTGCTGCGCGATACTATTACGTGACAATATCACAAAACACTGTTACATAACTATTACACGGGACTACTACGTAACATTGCTACCTAGCACTGAGACGGGTCACTACTAGATAACAATATTACGTCACATTATTACATGGGATTACTAAGTAACTTTGCACTATGCCACTGCTGCGCGATACTATTACGTGACAATATCACAAAACACTGTTACATAACTATTACACGGGACTACTACGTAACATTGCTACCTAGCACTGAGACGGGTCACTACTAGATAACAATATTACGTCACATTATTACATGGGATTACTAAGTAACTTTGCACTATGCCACTGCTGCGCGATACTATTACGTGACAATATCACTAAACACTGTTACATAACTATTACACGGGACTACTACGTAACATTGCTACCTAGCACTGAGACGGGTCACTACTAGATAACAATATTACGTCACATTATTACATGGGATTACTAAGTAACTTTGCACTATGCCACTGCTACGCGATACTATTACGTGACAATATCACAAAACACTGTTACATAACTATTACACGGGACTACTACGTAACACTGCTACCTAGCACTGAGATGGGTCACTACTAGATAACAATATTGCGTCACATTATTACATGGGATTACTAAGTAACTTTGCACTATGCCACTGCTACGCGATACTATTACGTGACAATATCACAAAACACTGTTACATAACTATTACATGGGACTACTACGTAACACTGCTACCTAGCACTGAGATGGGTCACTACTAGATAACAATATTGCGTCACATTATTACATGGGATTACTAAGTAACTTTGCACTATGCCACTGCTACGCGATACTATTACGTGACAATATCACAAAACACTGTTACATAACTATTACATGGGACTACTACGTAACACTGCTACCTAGCACTGAGATGGGTCACTACTAGATAACAATATTGCGTCACATTATTACATGGGATTACTAAGTAACTTTGCACTATGCCACTGCTACGCGATACTATTACGTGACAATATCACAAAACACTGTTACATAACTATTACACGGGACTACTACGTAACATTGCTATCTAGCACTGAGACGGGTCACTACTAGATAACAATATTACGTCACATTATTACATGGGATTACTAAGTAACTTTGCACTATGCCACTGCTGCGCGATACTAATACGTGACAATATCACTAAACACTGTTACATAACTATTACACGGGACTACTACGTAACATTGCTACCTAGCACTGAGACGGGTCACTACTAGATAACAATATTACGTCACATTATTACATGGGATTACTAAGTAACTTTGCACTATGCCACTGCTGCGCGATACTATTACGTGACAATATCACAAAACACTGTTACATAACTATTACATGGGACTACTACGTAACATTGCTACCTAGCACTGAGACGGGTCACTACTAGATAACAATATTACGTCACATTATTACATGGGATTACTAAGTAACTTTGCACTATGCCACTGCTGCGCGATACTATTACGTGACAATATCACAAAACACTGTTACATAACTATTACATGGGACTACTACGTAACATTGCTACCTAGCACTGAGACGAGTCACTACTAGATAACAATATATTACGTCACATTATTACATGGGATTACTAAGTAACTTTGCACTATGCCACTGCTGCGCGATACTATTACGTGACAATATCACAAAACACTGTTACATAACTATTACACGGGACTACTACGTAACATTGCTACCTAGCACTGAGACGAGTCACTACTAGATAACAATATATTACGTCACATTATTACATGGGATTACTAAGTAACTTTGCACTATGCCACTGCTGCGCGATACTATTACGTGACAATATCACAAAACACTGTTACATAACTATTACATGGGACTACTACGTAACACTGCTACCTAGCACTGAGATGGGTCACTACTAGATAACAATATTACGTCACATTACTACATGGGATTACTAAGTAACTTTGCACTATGCCACTGCTACGCGATACTATTACGTGACAATATCACAAAACACTGTTACATAACTATTACACGGGACTATTACGTAACATTTCTACATATGACGACTAAGTAACACTGATACGTGACGTTATATGAAATAAATTTATAATTCCATTACTCAATTTACTCCCATGCCATAGCTCCCATACACAAACACACACAATAGGCCAAAATATAAACACAAGTACGCTTATTTACAATGTCCTTAATCTAAATCCTTAATATTAACAAAAATACATACATATATATATATATATATATATATATATATATATATATATATATTTAAATAAAAAATTAATTGTATTTTTTTTAAATTTGTGCCATATTTACTAACATATGTTGTTCAATTTTAAAATTATCCATCGTATTATTATTACCAGTCCATTTCCTGAAACTTGCTAAGTTACATCTCTAAGAATTCAAAGAGAAGTCTTTAAAATCAAACGTATCTATGTTCAAGAAAAACTACTAATATAAATCAGTGGTAACGTAATAACTAAACCTAAAAATAGCAAATACTGAATTATAAACATATTTTCAAAAAAATAGTTCAAATGATCTGAGAGAATCTCGTACATTTGTTAATTATAACAAATTTCTCTCGATCTGTTATAAGGAATCAATTAAACTTGTTAATCGCTTACGAGTCGATATGAGGAATCTCTTAAATTTTTAATCTCCCTCAAGCAGTTATGAGGAATCTCTTAAAATTGTTACCTCTCTTAAGCTGATATGAGGAATCTATTAATCTTGTTAATCTCTCTTGAGCTGATATGACGAATCTCTTAAACCAGTTAAGATATCGCGATCTGATATGAGGAATCTCTTAAACCTGATAATATATCTCGAGCTAATATGAGGAATTTCTTAAAGCTTTTAACATATCTAGAGCTAATATGAGGAATCTCTTAAACCTGTTAATATATCTCGATCTGATATACAGAATTCTTGTCAATCAATCCCAAGCTAATATGGGAAATCTCTTAAACCTGTTAATATCTCTCAAGCTAAAATGAGGCATCTCATGAGCCTGTTAATATATCTCGATCTGATATTAGAAATATCTTAAACCTGTTAATATATCTCGATTTGATATGAGGAATATCCTTAACTTGTAATATTTCTCGATCTGTTATGAGGAATCTCTTAATCTTGTTAATTTCTCTCGAGCTGATATGAAGAAGATCTTAAACCTGTTGATATATTTCGATCTCATATGAGGAATATCCTTAACTTGTTAATATTTCTTATCTGATATGAGGAACCTGTTAATCTTGTTAATTTCTCTCGAGCTGATATGAGGAATCTCTTAAACCTGTTGATATATTTCGATCTCATATGAGGAATATCCTTAACTTGTTAATATTTCTTATCTGATATGAGGAACCTGTTAATCTTGTTAATTTCTCTCGAGCTGATATGAGGAATCTCTTAAACCTGTTGATATATCTCGATCTGATATGAGATATCTCTTAAACCTGATAATATCTCTCGAGCTAATATGATGAATCTCATGAACCTGTTGATCTATCTCAATCTGATATAAAGAATTCTTGTCAATCAATCTCAAGCTAATATGGGAAATCTCTTAAACCTGTTAATATCTCTCAAGCTAATATGAGGAATATCCTTAACTTGTTAATATTTCTCATATGATATGAGGAACCTGTTAATCTTGTTAATTTCTCTCGAGCTGATATGAGGAATCTCTTAAACCTGTTAATATATCTTGATCTGATGAGGCATCTCTTAAACCTGTTTATATATCTCGAGCTAATATGACGAATCTGTTAATCTTGTTAATCTCTCTCGAGCTAATATGAGGAATATCTTAAACAGGTTAATATTTCTCAAGCTAATATGAGAAGTCTCTTAGACCTGTTAATATATCTTGATCTGATATGAGGAATCTCTTAAACCTGGTAATATATCTTGATCTGATATGAGGAAATTCTTAAACTTGGTAATATTTCTCGATCTGATATGAGGAATCTCTTAAACCTGTTATATCTCTCTAGCTGTTGTGAGGAGTCTTTTACTCTTGTTAATCTCCCTTGATGTGTTATGAGGTGTGTTTTTATTTCATTAATATAACTAACGAATAAATCAAAATATCGAGCGCTAATTAAATAGACAATTACTAGTACAGCTAGGAATAAAAATGATGAGCCACCTTTTTAAAGTTTTTTTTTAATACCTTAATATATGTGACGAACACTAATTTCTTTATATGTACATATGTATTAAAGAAATCTTAACGTGATGCAGAATTATTAAAATAGGTAAATATCAAATGAACTTTTTATCTTTAGTTAAAACAATACAAAAAAATTTTATTTTAGCAGTATTACTAACATTAAGCTCACACTCGCCGCAGGTACGTGTTATATTGATGGACATTGCTTTATACATCGGTTTAACTTCATCCATACTACACCAAAGTTGTAATGACAAACAATATTAAAAAAGAGAGAGTGAGTCGGCCAGTCACACTCTATCGATAAATAAGCATATTCCTCACAGCACAGAAAACACCTTACTGGCAAAAATTCGGCTCCAACTAAAAGACCTGTTCCCACATATAGTGCGTGAGGTTTAAGGGTGTCCCTCGTTCTGCTCTAGCATTTGACTACTAGCCTAACCGAAAACATTATACAATACATATATCGTCTCTTTCTTAATCGCGCCTCTTTCTTTGCAGAAGCAGAGCAACACTCTTCAAGATCATGTCTACATCAAACTATTACAGTATTATAATTTAGTTAATTAGAGCTGTTTACACTTTTAAACACGACACTGATGTTTTCAGAAGTGTTGGGTTTTGACCCCGCAATGCAGCCCAGTCCACCCTAGCGATATCAATGTCAGAGACATGGTTAAACCTCACGCACTGTACCTCAACTAGCGGTGACAGACGCTGCAAAACTTTGGGGGACATCGAGGTAAATATATAGTACGGACCGAGTAATCGTGAACTTGGCCTTGAGAAATCGCAGTAGGAGAGCGGGAGGTAGATGGTCAGTAAAAATACTTCCCTACAAAAATTATAAAGACTGTTAGAACACTGAGATTTGCATCAGGAGATCGATATTAGGTAAATTCGATGACAAATTATCTTCGGTATAAAATAACCAACAATCTTGAAATGTGTGTAGACATATCGGATGCAGAGGCTGTTGATGTATAGATATTTTGAAAATGGAACATGTTTAAGAAGTGGTAGTACACGAAAAATCTTGTGCAATCTCTCAATGCCAAGTCCACTGTTACGTGGTCTGCACTATGCGTTTTGGAAATATTACATGCAAGATGAACACCTACAAAAATTCCTTTATTTATTTATTAAGAATTCAGTTATTGAAACCCCCGTAAATTGGTTTTTATATTCTTAGGTTATTATTAACTTTAACAAATAAAAAATAAATCTAGTATTTCAATAAGGAAATTATTTTATAAATCATATTTACCTCCATTTTACTACTCGAAATTCCTGTGTTAGTGAGCCACTTCAATGTAAAAGCAAACACCACCGAAACTTTATATTACTATCATTAACTTTAATAGTTTTTGCAAGGCGTTGATGGGCACTTCATACACTGACTTGCACATGCAGAGAATGGATTAGGGAATACAGTACGTTATCCAGTACATTATTTTTTAAAAATTAATGTTTTCCATCAGTCTTTGTTGTTTTCTTATTTCAAACTTAAACTCAGAATAAATTTTAAATGATATTCAAACCTACAAATATACAATTATATTTTAAATCTCCTCCTTTAGTTAAATCTAAATGGTTTCTGTATAAAACTATCTGTTCTGGATTTGAAATGTTTTTGTCCGATTCCAAACATCAGGTCTAGACAAAAGTGTAACTTAAAAGTTTTAAAATGTTTCCAAATTTCAAAATAGTGTTCCTATTTAAAAGTTGAATATTGCACATTCTCTTCAGAATATAATTTTGTTTCTTCTTCTTAGGGATGCTCGTTGTTTCTATTCGTGCCATGTTATGGGGAAGTCCATATGATTACGATATGATCTAAGGATACTTCAGAAATGCAACCTTCCAATGAGTGTAAAATAATAATATTTAAAAGTACTGTACAATTAGACATATATAGAGGGACGGGTATTCCTGGAAATAAAAATCTGTTCTAACTGAAACTACAGATTCTAGCTCAATTAATCACAACTGTTGTAAGGACAACAGACAATGTAAAAGAAGACAACGCCATCGATTTTGTCTGAACAATACTTCAATCACAAAACACATCCCTAATGTCGGCAAGGATATCTCTCAACTCAAAACAAGAAGTAGTTGTAAAAAATTCATCCCCTTCTACTTTATGGATATACATGATTGCTTTTCAAGAAGCAAGGGAAAGTAATGACAGCCCCTTTTATATCCCTGAAACAGTCTGGATAAATTTATAGCAGGGTGGGGTGGATTGTACCTGGTAACTAGGAATGTTTGTGAAGGATTGTCTAGGGAATGGGATTTTTAATTTAACAGAAATCACGATTACGTGTACGCTTGTATACGTTTGTGTTGTGAGTGAGTGTTTGTGCGTGCGAATGAGCGCGTGCGTGCGTGCGCGAGTGTGTGTGTGTGTGTGTGTGTGTGTGTGTGTGTGCGCGCGCGCGGGCTCGCGAGAGAGAATGAACTTGGTGTTGTCTATTAGAGGCTAACAGAATAGTATTAAGTAATGAAAACGAATACACAAATTTTATAACTAGTAGATCTACCATTAAATCGAAAAGAAAAATATTAGCAAATTAAATATTATGTTTGTTGAAAAACTAAAGAAAAAAGACGACAGTCATAAAATTGTTGAAATGAGTTAAAACTTTAATTATTATTGGCCTATTAAATTGACGTACTTCAAATCTGAATTAAGAAACTGCCCTTTGTTTGTTTATACTTGTCAGATTATGTGCATCTTAATAGCAAATATGGTGATGAAAACTGATATTAAAATACTGTGATTTAATGATTTAAAAAAAGAACGTTGAATTTAATCAATTTTAAGCTATTAATAATTTAAAAATATTAAGTGAATCATTTTAATCTATTAATAGTAAACAAAATACATCAGAATAAAATTTAATACTGTAGGCGTAAACAGTAGTTGTTTAATCAATAAATGAGTAAAATGTAAGTCAAAACGTGGCTAAAAATCTTAGAAGGTTGATAGAAAGGGTTTACCAACTCGTTGCAAAAACCTAAGACCATAATGAATAAAATCAAACACTTTCTGAACAGACAGACTAGTAATTATTTAAGGAAATACAGGGTTTGGTAAGTAAAAATATGTTGTAACTAGGAGTTTATATTGCGGACCACGTAACCATGCACTTGGCATTGAGAGATCGCAGTAGGCGAGACGGGAAGTAGAGGGTCACTATAGAATATATAGGGTCAGTATAAATACTTTCCTACAAACATAATAAGGACTGTCAAAACACTAACTTGCATGAGACAGTCCTTATTAGGTAAGTTCGATGATAAATTACCTTCGGCATGATATATCAATCTATCTTGAAATATGTGTAGACATATCGGATGCAGAAGCTGTTGATGTATAGAGAATTCTGAATATGTTACATACTTTAAGAAGTTGTAGTACACAAGAAATCTCGTGCGATCTCTCAGGGCCAAGTGCACGGTTACGTGGTCTGCGATATATATATATCTTGTAAAATAGGACTCCCTTGGAAATATATTGAATTATATTATTCATTACAAAGAGGGAGACCTTACTCTCTTATGTGTGACAGAAGAAGTAATTTTACCTTAAAAAAAAATCAGAAAAGTTTAGGATTCCATCAAAAAGCAAACGAGTACAGAAAAGTTAAACCATGGGTTAAACGGAAAACGTGAAAAGTGAAGAAATGGATATAGAGTGTAGAGAAAATTCCAAAAACGACTCCGGACGAGCCAGAGCTATCAGAAAAGACCTAAAAAATCTATTCAATGAAATGAATCTAATGACTAAACATTACAATAGACTTACAAAGTATGTGAAATATGGTGGTACAGTAAAAGCTCTTTTATACGCAATTTTATCCTCCGGAACGTTTTATTAACCGGCACTATTTCAAAACAAATCAGTACAGTATCCTTTTTATGTGGTTACAAGATCTGAATCATCGAAAATACAGTACAAAACTGGCTAGATGTCAATTAATCAACCTAACCAAGAAATAGTTCAAGAAAAAGTAAACGTTTCACAGTAATGCTGCAGCCGTTTTTACGACGCTGTAGTTGAAGATGAGAAATGCTACTCGGCTCAAGAAGTTTTGAAACTGCAAACGCTTTATTTAAAATTTGTTGAAAAAACGTTTCGCGTGTCAAGCAGTCAGATATACCTGGTAATTTAAAAACTCGTTAAATCTTTATAGAATCATTAGCTTTTGTATATTTAAGTGTACTGGTGCATGTTTTATTTTAACCTTGTGTGAACGAAAAAGCGTTTCAGCAATAAATTTCTTTTCTTTCTTCAATTCTTTTTCTTAGAAATTTTGTGTTTGCAATCGAGTATTTTTATTAACAAGTACATTTTAATACGTGCTTTTTATTATACCGTAATTGGATAAAAACAAATATGGAGGTAAGATTTCAAGAGTGCATTCAATTTTCCTTGATAGGTAGCATAACGTTGTGCACAGTACGTACTGTATTTAGGTTAGGTTCTTTTCGGAAATTTTCGATAAACATGCTTACCCCGAGGGTGTTGGAAATTAGAGCTTTTACTGTATTTAGTTTGCTTAGAAGCATTGTTTTTTGTTTACGTTTAAAATTTGTAGAAACGTTATGTTTTCAAATAAAATTTCATTGATAAAGGTACAGTAAACGTATCAAAGCTGGTGTTGAAGCGACCTCGTAATTGGAGATAATGTGACCCACTGGGTTAGACGTGACCACGCTGTTATCTATTGTTTTTTGAGGCCTTAGGCCAGGAGCTCTCCGATAACAGGCCTTCCTGTCTCTTGGTTCACTAAACCACATCCTAATGGTGTCTCATAGGATGCACTGGTTAGCAAGTACAACTTTATAATCCACCTGATGAGCAAATATCTTACTTGGTCCAGCATGAAACCAGAGCAAACACTAGGCATACGTACACCAATATCTAATGACAAATACATCGCTTCCACAAATAAAAAGTTTCACAAACTTGTATAAATTTTTTTAACGTCATAAAAGCATCATTCAAATTATGTCTAACCAGATTGTTAAACAAACAAAAAAACTCGTATAAGCTATATAATTATAAAAATAACAGATATTCGTTTAGATTTCAGCTTTTGATAGCAAGAACAAAAGAATCTAGGAGATTGTCTTAACATTAAAACCACTTAATAGTATACTAACATTATGATTTAATTCCTTCTATTAGCTCACTCTCTCTCTCCCTCTCTCCCTCCCTCTCTCTCTCTCTCTCTCCCTCTCTCTCTCTCTCTCTCTCTCTCTCTCTCTATATATATATATATATATATATATATATATATAGAGAGAGAGAGAGAGAGAGAGAGAGAGAGAGAGAGAGATTAAACTATCTATACCTAACACTAACCAGCAATACAAATAACATTGAATACTCAATTTTTAGGAAACCTACACAAACCATTATACAATACCAAACTATTCTAAAATAACAATGAATACTCAATTTTTAGGAAACCTACACAAACCATTAACACAATACGAAACTACTCTAAGCATCCCACACAACATAAAAATGGCTGCTTACAACACACTCTTATACAGAATGCTAAAACTACCTTTAAAAAATGAAGAAAAAGCCAAAGAAAACAAATAATACATCAAATATCCAAAAAAATTGATACAATAAAAGAACTATAGATAATATGGAATTTAAAACATTAAATAAATTAAAACAAATTAAAATCGAACTACAAACAACAACAAAATTGGTCACATTCACATACACAGGGTACAACATAAAAGGAATAACTAAAATACTAAACAATAATAATATTAACGTAGCTTACAAAAACACAGGAAACATAATAAAATAAACCAACCGGAAAAATATATCCCACTCTTAAGAACGGAATATATAAAATCGAATGCCCAAACTATAATAGGCCAAACAAAAAAGAAATTAAAAGACAGATATCAAGAATACCTCAATGCATACATCAAACCTCAAACTTACAACTCAAACTTAGCTACACACGCCATAAAAAACAAAACACACATTCCCCACATTAGAAAACATACACCTAATAAAAAAAAGTTCAAAAAGGCCTCAAAATGACAATCTGGGAACAGCTACAAATTTATAAACATAAAAATAATATCATAAACGAACAAATACAAATAAAATCAAAAAACGATAAATTATTCAACCTAATAGACAAATTTATCCCCAAGACAAACTTAAAAGACACCCACTGTGCAGTGAATCCGAAAATAAAATAACGGTACACCACGTGATAACGGAAATTCCACACACCTTGCAGTCTACTACAACCCCCGGTCAGTGATGCGCGATAATGGAGATACCATCAATCTTTGAAAGTTAACTCGCATAAATACCAAGTGAGATTCTTGTTTAAGTACATATAGTGAAAGTGATAAGTGAATACAAGAAAACTGTGTTGCAAAGTTAAATATATATATATATATATATATATATATATATATATATATATATATATATATTGCACAAATTTTCAATTATTATTAATAAAATAGGATTTTACTCACCCAATTAAGTTCAACTACACTTTTTTAACCTACAGTGAATGACAATTGATGTTGATACAGTTTTTCAAATATTTATTCAATAATTAAATTATAAAAATTTAGGGGTTTAGCCGGATTCGAACTGTGAATCTTCATGTTCAAAGTCTAGCGCGCTTTTCAGTATGCATTTCCCCCCCCCCCCGTCTGTCGTCGAAACCGCCATTGTACAACCTTAAATTGTTGCCATAGTTACCAAAAAATATAAATAGTGCTGTAGGGTTAAAACTGACTGGAACAAATAAAATAAACAAACTGGATTAACGGTACCGAACCTTGCTTCACAAACGGACAATGCGAAAGAAAATTGAAAAAAACTACAACACAATGCAAGAAACAAAAAAAGCGTGTAAATAGTAACAAATAAAAATAATAGTTCATCACCATACATAGAAATGAAAATGGAAAATTGCAAGGAAATTCGCTTTCTATTTTGCCACTTAATATTGTTATACTGACATATGTATAAACATATTTATATTAATTAAAATTATAAAATAAAAGGAAAGTAAAATAAAATTATTCTTTGTTGAATTAAGCAGGAATTCACATTAAAAAAATTTTTGTTACTTGTTTTTTTGGAAAAAGCAAATGTTTTAGGCCTATATACAGTACTCGGGTTATAATGACGTAATGAATAGAAAACACTTCACGCTAGAGGAATGAATAGCATTAATGTTCTACGCACTTGACAAACAAGTAGTTCAATCGTAAAAAAATATTAAATGAACAAATCTCGTACTCTCTTTAACCACAATATAAAACACCTGCATTTAAAACACCCGTCGCCTATCTGAACAACGCTTCCTAGCGGCCAGCCTACACACTGATGTGCTCAGTGCGACCGACAAGGTTAAGTCTCTGTAAGTTTTTTATAAGATCACTGTAATTAAGTTATGAGTTCTGCAGCTTATTGATTCACTTTGATTAAGCGTGAAAGATTCGCCGATTGCCAGAGAAAATAAAATCTGCAAGAAATGTTTTGTATTTGCAACACGCACGCAAACGCCATTTTAAAAATAATACAATAAAACACACATTTAAATCTAATAATTTGGCCTCGACTTAAAGTGACCAATCTCAGGTTTAGTATGGAACGAGTGATTTAATTATCGATGTTTTATGTAAAAAGGTGAAGTTATGTGTCATAAAAAATCAAACGGCACTCTCGAGAGAACCCAACGCTCCCCCGTTTAATAATGTATAGAAGGGAAGGGGAAAGGAACGACTTCATTGGCTGCATAGACGGGCCTTACTTTCAACTATTTATAAACGGGAAAATATAAACATGTCTATAGGTAAGCAAAGCAATTTGGAGGTCAATATAATCTCTTGTTACAGTTTGCAGATTGTTTTGCATATGCTCGTATTATATTTTCATCCAAAATTATGGTTGAAAGTAGATCAATACTTCCTGATAAAATTTTGGAAAAGCCAGGATTGAAACAATTGTTCTTTCTTTTTCAATTCCTTCTATTAGTTCACTCTCTCTTTCTCTCTCTCTCTCTCTTTCTCTCTCTTTATAAATATATATACATATATATATATATATATATATATATATATATATATATATTTTAATTTGTAGTTATAAGACAATTGATGTTAATACGATTTTTTTAATATTAATTTATTTAATCACTTTTCATTAGTTTATGACTATCCGATTTTTAAATTTTGTAAGTTTCACCGAACGTAATGGATTACCAAATTCAAGAAATTAATTTAATAATTAAATTTAATGAATTAATTTTAATTTTATAAGGTAGAAAAACCTTTTACAAAAAGGACAAGTATGCAATATAGTTATATCGTCCCATTTGGCTTAAAATAAGTGAAAACATATGATTTTATAAGACAGCTGATTTTATATTATAGGTTATGTGTTGACCATCTGTTTTAATGCAAAGGTTACGTTACTTTATCTATATTAATTGTAATTATTTATTAGAAAGTACCAGAAATAAAAATTGTTTTTGTTGACCAAGTGGGAATTGACTTTTGTAGAAAATTTTGTTTATATTATTTGTTTTTATTCATAAAAACAAAAATAATTTTAAGAAATTCCAAAGCAATACCTTTAGGGTAGGTATTTTAGAAATCTTAAATTTTAGCTATTATTGCACCATTGAAGTCAATTCAATTTTGTTTCAATGATATGATAATTTGAAAAACGAAATCACAGCATATCATAATCGTACAATAATAATAACATAATTGTACTTATTTATGAATTATACAAATATAGTGATTTCAACAACTTGTCTTTCTCGCGTGTTAATCATGAAAAGGAAATGAAAATGAAAGCACCCCCAAGCTTCTTCCTTTCTCTAGCAGAAGTAGACCATTTGTAACGTATAACAACTTGATACAATAATAACTTGAAGAAACCGCAGAGTTATTTTTATTTAAATAAATAAAACGCTTTAAACATAAATATACTGTTTAATTAAATCCTTATTCATATAGGCTAATGACAGATCACAGACAATTTTGCTTTTTTAAAAACACTCAACGTTTCGAATATATTAGAATGATTATGTGTTTTTAAACATTTTAAATGTTGACTCTATTATTAATAGTAGATGTGTTAGTGTATGTATCAGTGATTTGTCTGTTTTATTGTGATAAAAAAAATTTTGACTTGTAAATGGATATTTATTAGGAATTTTATAATTTGTTGATTTTTATAAGGTTTTATATAATGTTATGTACTTTATAAATAGTAAGTTATGTTGTATAATTGTTAAATTAAAATTGAGCTCTTGAAAAGGAATTTCGGAAAGAAATTCGAAACGTTGGGTGTTTTAGAAAAACAAAATTGGCCGTGATCTGTCATTAGCCTAAAAAGATGTGTAATTTTTTGAGTGCCAAAATAGCATAAAATATGATTTCAACTCAGGATAAAAATGTTCGAAATTTCCCCAGGGTGTTTCAACTCCCCTGACCCACAGATGGCGCGCCCCACAATAGATAGATATGGCTACGCCCCTGACCCCAAATGTTCAAATCTAAAAACAAAAATATAAGGGAAGTATAAGAATGTTTTATACAAAAAGAAGGAAACATCAGATTCAAAACAAATAGTTACATCAAGTGAGCAAATGGAGTACTATTAGATGGAAAAAGAGAGGAAGATCCTAAAGGTCATAAATTCAACAAATGAATAAAAAAGCAGAAATAGATATTAGAATTAGAATTAAAACAGTATAGTATTAGATACTGGGAAAACAGAAGAGACTAGAAGGATGAATTGGAAGAAGATAGACAACATTACGAAATTTTGACTTGTAAATGGATATGTATTAAGTTTTATAATTTGTTCATTTTTATTGTTTTACATAATGTGATGTATTTTATAAATCGTAGGTTATGTTGTATAGTTGTTTAATTAAAATTGAACTCTTGAAAAGGAATTTCGGAAAGAAATTAGAAACGTTGAGTGTTTTTAAAAAAGCAAAATTTTCTGTGATCTGTCATTAGAATATATAAAAAAAATTAATAGTTATTAACAGACACTAAATAAAAATATAAATTAAATCCTTACGTACATTTCTAATGCAAAGCAATCATCTTCTGAGGAAATCATTACAAAAATACTTGCATTTACAAAACAAAGGCATTAATCACAATTTTAAATGATTAGGAAAATATAACATAAAAGTTAAACACAGCTGTACTTTCTTGATAAACATAATTTTTAATTTTTATTACCTTTATGTTTTACGTTTTTTTGCTAATATTCATTTAAATATCACAATAGTGTTTTTCATTATTCTTATAAAACCATGTTTTTAAACTTGCAAATTAAAACAAATTAACATAATTTGACAGCGTAAGTTGAACACAATAAGTAAATATGAAGTTAAATGTGTTTAGTGAGGACCACGTTACCGTGCACTTGGGCCTGAGAGATTGCACGAGATTTCTCTCTTATTCATTTCTTAAAACATATTACGTATTCAAAATGTTTTATACATCAACAGCTTCTGCATCCGATATATCTACATATTATTGTTTGTTACAGATTGTTTGTCATTTCATACCGAAGCTAATTTATCTAATATTGACCGTCTCATGCAAGTCAGTGTTTCGACAGACCTTATCATGTTTGTAGAAAAGTATTCATACTAACCCTTTACCTCCCGTCTCGCCTACTGCGATCTCTCAAGGCCAAGTACATGTAAGAATGGTCGATCCAGTAACTTTAACGGATCGGTGATTTTAGTGACAGCGCCAGGCTTGGATCAGTGCTTTTACTCGTGACTTTAGTACCGGTGACAAGGGATACTGAGACAGTTCTGTGTGTGCCAATAACAATTAGGCATACCAGACTGGTGACGAAGTACAGTGTCAGTGACATTATTATTATTAGGAGTTACTGTAATGTGTTTAAATTTTATAAATTTATAATATGTACAGGATTTTCACAGCCTAACTGGATTTTCAATGCCGTTAACGCAGCAGATAAGACCTAGAGGTAACGGTGTACACTGTACACCTACCTTGGGAGTAGCATAACTTCGTCATGTGGCAAATTATCAAATCTGCAACAGTCGCGTTAGATCATTAATTCCCAGCTTTATTGAATAGCAATTTTGTGTTCCATTAAAACATTTAC